>WIGO01000193.1:1869-84813 GCA_014235945.1 Colletotrichum plurivorum
TCCGCACCCCATGGCGAAAGTCGGAGCAATCGCGCAAGGAGACGGATGGATATGAAGACCACTGGCAAAGGAAACAGAAAGATCATCGTATACCGAGCTGTACTTGTTCTATCGGTCAGGGGAAACCCGCACGCCGACCAAGTCAAATTTTGGACAGCTGTTTCATGGTCAGACTTTACCTCAACACAAGAGAGGGGACACTCACTTAGGGCTTCCTTGATGGAGCAGGATTGTCCCACGCAGCCGCCGACCAGCTTGTTGAACGTCGGGTCGGTACAGAGGCACGTTTCGTTTGAGATGGTACATGATGTCTGCGGGAGAGTTTGGAGCGCGCAGGTGACCTGGGAGAATTGTAAGCAAGCCGATTGCTCAAGGAGGCTCAAAGTTCCGGGAACCAACAGCACATCGCGGCGCCGCGGCGAGAGCATCGGTGAAGGCTGAGGCGGCTGCCAGGCTCAAAGACCCTGAGAGCACCAGATAGACATGAGACGCCTTCATCTTGCTGATGCGGCTGACGCCTGTGAGACGCGGGACGGGGAACGGTCTTGCGACCCATTGCCAATTGAGCTGGGCGGGCCATCCATTATGAGAGGGCCACGTTCCGGACGCAAACGGCTTTTGGATTTTGGCCACTCGCCTGACTATACAGATACACCGAGGGCGAAATGCTCCGCTGGTATTTCCTATGACTCGAACAAGCCTCGAAGCCAGTAGTGCTAGGTCCCGCTACCCCTCAAAGAGGCATCTGCTTCCGCAAATTCGCCAGACGTCGTTTGGGATGTGATTTGCGGTCGGCACGTGTGGTTTGAGACATTAGCTGCTCTCGGAAAGCTTTAGACGTTGAGGAGTTTTGCGTATGGCGACCCTATTGTTGTGGCTGGTGTCCGGCAGTGGCACAATGACGCGGATTAACCCCCTTTCGAGTTAGTTCGTTGGATGTTTTACTTGAGCATCGGCATTGTATTTCTGAGAGTACAGGGCACTTCTTCTGACGATCGTATTCAGCGTGCAGGCACGAGAACTGGACAAAGTCTCAAGTAGCAATCTGCTTGGAAAGAGGCAACCAATGGGGATAGATGCATGCCAACCAAGTCTATCAGTCTTTCCGCAACATTGATACTACAACTTTGGATAGCAAACCCATCATGCAATGTTAGCTCTTGCCCAAAGCGATCTATGTTTTTAACCGAAAGTAAAAAGGAGATGGCGTTCATGACAATAACCATCTATCTCAGTTTCCCTATTGGACAAGCATGATATATGTCTCATTGCGCATACATTGGACTCCGCCAAGGCAAATGAAAAGTCGAGGATAGGTACTGAAAGCACTACCTAGACAGGCCTGGAGCGACGCAGTTTGACGGTGGTCGGCGAAAGAGGTGTAGGAGAGAGCAGCCATTCAGATTCGAGAAAACCCCAGTCAGCATAGGCGGCGTGCCTTCCATACCTGCCTACTTAGTAATAACGCATGCCTACTAGTTGCAGCGACAAGACCCGGGCCGCGTGCAGTCTCGGCGTTGTCTCCGTATCAGGCTCTCGTTTTCGAGCTGAAATGCCCATAATTTCCAAGTCGGTCTGCAGGGTGCACAGGAAAGGCAACTCGTGCATGCAGTTTCTGCCGTAAATAGACGAACAACGTTGGGAACCCCCGCAGCTAGACCTGAAGTCGGACAAACACACGGACAAACACACACGTTTCTCTTATCAAGACTTGGCACCAGTTATGCGGGCGTATCACCATCTGAGCTGACAGTATGCCGAGAGCAGTGCGCGTGTGATTGGCCTGCCTGATCATCACGGCACCCACCTCATGGTTCCCGTTGGCTTTTATGCTTAACCATGGCTGCCCGCACCCCGCAAATCAGCACTGAAGTCCCGGTCTGGTTTCACCCACCGAGACGGCAAAATGAGTCGTTCGGGTGTGAAGCCTGGATTTTGGTTGGGTTGGCTGGCGCTCAGTATCGATCGTTGACGCAGATCTTACTGCATAAACGATGTTACATGTCGAGCATGCACTCAGTCGATGGCCAACGAGGATACAGAGTCGGGCCAAAAACCTGCTCGTCACTTGCGGATAGTTACATTCGTTGGCCGCCGGATGTGCGACTGGCATAGTATATGATGTTAGGCCCGACAACTGAACCTAGCCAACTTGATTTTCTTTCTGAATCGTCGCTCGGAACTTCTTTCCGTCAGAAAGAGCATATGGGGTTCGATTCATGATGGACAACTTGCAGCATCTATCGAAGAGGACCTCTCCAGGGGGCGATTCTCGGGCCCGACTTTCGGGGCCACCTTCGGAGCCGCTGATTCAGTATGGATCAGATCAATCACTGACATCGGGACCACAGAAGGCGTCAAATTTCTTTACACCGCCATTTTGGACAGAGAATGTCGATTCAAGGGCCTTCGGCAACCGAGTGCAAACTGGCGGGGACGAGCGAAGGCCCTTCCTTCCACCGCCTGATATTGGTGATCGCGCCAGGTCACGAGAGCGCGAGGACATACCTGCCCTGGCTTCAACAATCCGACGCAAGCCCGTCTCCGCTTCCTTTGACAGCAAGGTTTCGCAGCCGGCGAGTTCCATCAACGAAGTGCTTGCCGAGGAGACTGACACTGTCAAATCCGGCAAGCCGTTGTGGAGGATATGGGCTTTTGAGTTGTTCTGCATTCTGCTGAACATTCTTCTCTTCATCTGTAAGGCTCCGCTGTATCTCATATACTTCCGTGCTAAACTTTCGTCGCGCTAATGTTCTTGTGCTTCTTCAGCCATCTTAGTTGTCCTCTACAAGTTCAGTAACCAGGACCTACCTGACTGGCCATTTGGAGCGACTTTGAACTCGTTCCTTGCGCTGGCCACCACCATGTCGAAAGCCTCGTTCATGATCCCTGTTTCGGTCGCCATCAGCCAGACGCAGTGGGCCTGGATAAGCAAGAAACCACGACCACTTTACGACATCCATGTCATCGACCAAGCAAGTCGAGGAACCTGGGGTTCTTTGGTGCTCCTGTGGCGGTTCCGATTTCAGCACGTTGCCGTGCTCGGGTCGCTCTTGTTCGCTTTCAGTGCCTTCACGTCGCCGATAACGCAGTTGGCGATCAGTTACCCCATGCGAGACATCGCAGTTATAGGAGAGGCCACGGCGCAGGTTGTCAGGGAAGTGAGGTCGCCTGAGGACCGGCTAAAGATGGCCGGGCGACAGGCCGTCTACCAGGCCCTCTTCGCGGATCACGCGGGCTTCATGGAGCCGTTCCCCTATTCTACGGTCGCGTCGGGGGCGGTGTTTTGCTCTACGGGCAACTGTACGTTCGACCGGTACGATTCTCTTGGCATTTGCATGAAGACGGCCAACATCTCCTCTCATTTGCGCGTTGAGGAGTTCCGTCGCCCGGGCAACTTTTCTTCTAACGACACGCTTGTGTTATCGACAGATGGGCTTCTTCCCGACAGGAAGGTGTGGAAAGTCTCGCTTCCCGGAGCCCACAGCATGGCTCATCAGAGCAGGCTGACGGCGTTTACCGACATGCTGACTGGGAACCTCACCTTTGGTTTTCGGGACGACCCGATTCTGCGAGCGAGGATTGCCTCCTTCGCCATAATGTATACCACCCCGCTGATACACGACAGGACCTGGTGGGACTCACCCAAACAACGGGAGCCTTCGATCCAGGAATCCATGAACAACTTCGAGGAATTTCGGCACGACGCCACGGAGATCATTTTCCACCTCTGCGTTCACACGCACGAAACAACGGTCCACAAGGGTGTGGAGAGCACGAAGGTGGTTGAGTCGTTAACCGAGCCAGCTCAGCAAGGCACTGGCCCGTTCCTCGACATAGACTGCTGGCCGATGGTGCGCAGCTTCAGGTGCGCTGAGAACGAAGCCCGGTGGAACGAGACCTTTGCTCTCAAGAGCCCGACGCCCGGGGACTCTTACAGCGCGAACTACCGCTCCATGGAGGACTTGTCGGGGGCGTTGAGGTACTTTCTGGCGGGCTACATGACCACTCAGGCCCTGCCCGAAGACAGCAAGGCCTTTGGGTTTTACGGTGCGGGCTCCGAGTTCACGAAGGCTCTTTGTGAGGCCGTTATTTTCGGGTACAGGAGTCTTGAAAAACTCGACGTTCTTCAACGTCGTCTTGAGACCCTTTACCAGGACATCGCAACCGGCTTATCGGCTTCGTAAGTTTAAACCGTGGATGTCGAATGAGACCGACACCCCCCTAAGAGCAAGGCTAACTTGAGAACCGCAATAACAGCATCCGCACCGGTCGAGCTGATGACACATTCGTTCACGGCGCGTACAACGTGACCGGAGAGCCCAGAGGCATGGTCCCGTACGTGAAGATAACGTGGGCCTGGTTCTCGCTCCTCGCTTTCGAGATTGCGGTTGCGACGTTGTTCCTCGCCATCACGATGGTCAGACAGACCGGCGACCGGGATTCGGTGTCCCGGGACGTAAAGGACTCGTCCCTGGCTACTCTCGTTGCCCTCAGTGAAGAGTGTCGTGCTGCGGCTGGCGGGCGTCTAGGACCCGTCGACGAGCTCAAGAGTGCGTCGAAGGGATTGAAAGTCCAGCTCAAGGGGAGGCAGATTGTTCTCGCCGAAGAGTACGCGGACGAGAAGCCTTGCTAGGTATTAATAGGAGACGAAGACATCGATGATGACAGGAAGATCGTCACGTACGAAAACGGGACCCTCGCGGTATACCTCGTGACAAAGATATCTTCGGGAAAACACGGGCAGACAACAGGGACACACACGAGGGGCGGGCGAGGTCACATCTCCCACACAAGGATATGCATGCGGAAGCCGCCACGAGGACTGAAGTCAGGCATTCAACGTGGGCAGTCCACAGAATCTGATCTCGTTGTTTCTGTCCCAAGTTTCAGCATCAAGTTGTTTCTACCTTGCTGTCTGTAACAGAACATGCGTTGCCATTCCTCTCACCACTAGCAGTCACAATGCTTGACGATGCGTAGAATCTAGAGTGCCGTCATGCACAACAACCTTGACTGATGAGGCCATCTCCGCCCGCATATGCAGTGGTCCAGAGCGGCATGTTCACCGCATAATACAAGTCACCCAGACCTAGTCCGTAAGACCGGTTTCAATCTCCGAGCCCCTCGGATTTCCGAAGCAGCGCAAACCCTGGCCAGTTTTACTTGACAACTCCCCGTCCTCGAGGTGCGGGTTTTCACCGTCTCTCCCCCAGCGGAGCAACGCCGTAATCACCCGTGCGGGCAACGTCCGCACCCCACTGGTCGCGATTACGGACAACGCCCGTCTCTAGCGCTTAGCGCGGGCTTCCTCCGCACCGCGTTTTTCGCCCATCACCCCCTGCAAAGTTGTGCACGCGATGTCATCGTTGAGCACGAGATACGTACGCAAACTCGGACCGTGACCGAGAGGCTCATAAGCTCGAAAAGTATTCGGAGGAAACCGTCACTAAGACTCACTGGACGAAAAAGTCACGCTGGGAGCACGAAAAAGCATCGGACAGAAAAAATATCTTGAACTTGTTCTCATTACTTTGAGTGGGTATATTGCATTCATTATATGCCCTTCAAGAAGCCATCAGATGCGTTGTTTTCTGGCATCGTCTCGTGGATACACATTACATTTTCCTCCTCTGCTCTTCCCCTATTCTACTTCTTTTCTCTCTCCGTCATGACTTAAACTTCGGCCTTCTTCTCAGCGTGCACGGCGGCGCCCTGGACGCCCTCGGCGGCCTCCTGCTTCTCGTTGTAGACGATGTCGCGCTCCTCGGCATCGGCGTTGCCGTGAAGACCGATGCGGTACCAGGGCAGCTCGAAGAGGCGGTCCATGCTCTCGAGGGAGCGGCCGGCGGTCTCGGGGACGAAGAACCAGACCCAGGCACCACCAATGATGGTGATGGCGGCGAAGGACCAGAAGGTGCCCATGGGGGAGATACCGCCGTGGTCCGTGGACAGGAGCATGTTGGGGACGGCACGGGAGTTGCCGTACTGGTTGGCGAAGTGGAGGGTCATGGCCCACGAGGTGGCGAGAGCGCGGACGCGGAGGGGGAAGAGCTCAGCAGTGAGGAGGTACTGCATCGAGTTCCAGCCCAGAGCCCAGCCGAAGCCCGAAATGTAGATCATGGCGATGGCACCGCGGCTGACGCCGATAAGGTGGTCGGGCAGCTGGAAGGCCTCATCGACGCCGAGGAGGGGCACGTGAGTGAGGAAGCCAGCGACGTAGATCATGGCAACGGCCTGGAGGGTGATACCGGTGAGCAGGGCGCGCTTGCGTCCGATAACGTCGACGAGGAACAGGGCGCAGAGAATGGCGGCGGTGAGCTTAACAACACCGAAGACGGCGGTGATGAGCAGAGACTCGTTCTGGCCCTCAATACCGAGGATCTTGAAGAGATCGGGGGCGTAGAGGGTGATGGAGCCGGCGCCGGACCACTGGGAGAGGAACTGGACCATGGTGGAGAGGTAGAGACGGTACAGGTTGCTGGGAACGAGGAAGAGCTCCTTGACCTTGCCGTACCAGGTGGTGCCCTTGACAGCCTCAAGCTCCTCGGCGTGAGCGGTCTGGATAGCGTAGATCTCGCGAGTGACGTATTCGTGGTCCTCGGGAAGGTGGCGGAGGTGAGCCATGGTCGCGGTGGCCTCCTCGACCTTGCCCTGCTTGATCAAGAAGCGAGGAGACTCGTACTGGAAGAAGGTAAGGATGAAGATGATGCCGGCGAACATGATGTGCAGCGAGGTGGGCACGAGCCAGCGGTTGTGGGTGTTGTCACCGAGGTGAATCTGGCAGCCGTAGTTGGTGAAGTAGGCAAGCACGATACCAAGGTAGACGAAACCGGTGAAGACGCAAGTGCAGAGACCACGGACGGAGGCCGGGGCGATCTCAGCGAGGTAGACGGGGCCGACGACGGGCGTCTGGCCTACACCGAGACCGGCAATGAAGCGGCCGGCGTAGACGGCGCCGAGGTGTCCGTTGTTGGCCATGAAGATAGCGATACCGATAATCCAAACGACGCAGAGCTGGCGGGTGGCCCAGATACGGCCGATCTTGTCACAGATGACGAAAGCACTAAGGGGGTTCGCTGTTAGTCGAGGAACGCACGGATGGGGACGGCGCGGGGGTGGAACTCACAAGAGAGCACCGGCGACGGAGCCGAGCTGAACCATAGCGGAGACGTTGGCCTTGATGTTGGTCTTCTCAACATCGCTGTACTGTTCGTAGTGGATGAAGCGCTGGAAGTCCTTGGAGCCGAAGGCGCCAGAGATGAGACCCTCGTCAACACCGCGGGCGGCGCCCATGAGGCCGAAGGAGATGACAGCGAACCATAGTCGCCAGTTGAAGACGCCCTTGGGCTCGCCCAGCTCTCCGAGCTTGAAGACGTTGATGGGTTTCTTGACACCGCCTCCAGCCATTTTGGAAGCTGTTGTGTATTCTTTCTCGCGGCTCGCAAAAAGGGGCGAAGAGAGTGCTAACTTCGCTTGCGGGACGTTTGGGGGGAGGGAAAGAAGGAGGAAGGGGGATGTGGTATGAACACGACGGTTGAAGAACAAGAAGAAGCAACCGGAGGGAAGGGCGAGGAGAGGATGGTATTAATACCCAAAGTGGACGGGGAGAGAGGGACGGCAGCCACGAACATGAATAACCCAGATCACAAACACAAACTGCCTGCAGGCGCGTACGATGGACAACTGGGAGTCCCTCGTCCTCCTCGCCTTCCCCCCAGTCCTCCCCGCTCCTGCGAGATGACAGCCAGCGGCCAATGCGACCCCATGGGAAAGGAAAGGTAAAGGGTCGTGGTCATCGGGGGGAACCTCCCCCGACGGACCAATCGCTCAACTTCCGATCCACCATCGTGGAAGACTGAAGTGCGAAAAAAATGCTAGGGGGAGGGGAGGAAGAGAGGCAGACGAACTGATGGCTGTTCCTTGTCACGAAACTAGACAGGGGATGACTCGAGAGTGTGGAGGGGCAGGGTGGTCCTCAGGTATGGGGAATGGACATGGAGATGCGTGGGGAGGAAATGGAGTAGCGGCGCGCGGCCGGCGCGTGGAGGAGGAGGAAGAGGAGGAGGGCGGCGGCGGCGGCGGTCGGTGTTGAGTTGCCTACGTGAAGTGGGCAGCGGGTCTTGGCCATATCCGGCCATGGTAGCCGCGCGCCGGCGGGGATTTGCTTTTGGGGTACAGGTAGTTGGGGAAGAAGGATGGACGTTCTTCTCGGCGTTACTATCGCGCCTCTTCCTCCGGGGAGCAACTGTATGTATCTCTTGCATGTTTGGGAGTCGGATATCCACATTTGAGTGCATGCGTGCGTATGCAGACGACGACGCCAGATCCATATCTCTGCCTGCCCTCTCCGGTTCTCGGCTTTGCGGCTTGCCGTATGGGGAAGACGGACTCTAGAAATATCGACTCCTGGGCCGCAGAAGAAGAATCCGGCACTGGGAGGCGGCGGTCACGATGGGGCGCCCCCGTTGCCATCATGTCATGCGGGAGCAGAGCACGACGGAAAACGTCTGGGTTAGACGGAAAAAGGGGGCGGACGCTGATACAAAAGTCTAAATTCCAAACAGTAGAATCGTTGAACCCTTCACCTGCTCACGCACGTCCTTTCCCCGGAGAACTGGGATGAAGGGAGAGAATCAGACTTCAGATGACCGGTAGATCCAGGATGGCCGTGGGAATGGGGGAACTCCTGACGGTGCTTCTTACTACCGTGTGGTATTAGTGCGGCAACGGTCATCTCCCCGCGAAATGATGCACTGCAAACATTTACACTCTGGACCGGCAGCTCGGATCCCAAGAGGCTTCCCGCAAGTTCCCGCGAATGTAACACACCAAAAGATAATGCGACGGCACGACCATGCAGTGGTCGGTCAGCAAATGCTCCTCGCCGCAAACAGTACGTAGGTGGTGCTTCTCCATGGTTTTCGTCGGTGTCGGGCCGGGGGATTTGTGAGTTTGGCCACCAAGCAATACGCTACTAATACCAAGACAACCGGAGTGGGTGGGTGTGACAGCGATGATGCAAGTCAGCCAAAGAGACACGAGGAGGCGCCTCAAGGCTTGTTCTGCGCCGGCAGGGCGGTCATCCGCGTGGCTTGCTGGCTACCAAGAGTTGGGAGTTGGAGTTCTGCGACGATCCCGCCGGCCGCCAAGTGACGTGATGTTCCTCTTGGGCTCTTGGAAAGGTGCGAGAGAAGAGTCTGCCAAGGGCGCAGCCAAGTCGGGCGCGTCGGCAGGGGACGGCATCCAATATGTACCCCTGTCAACACCATCTCTTGGTCCTCTTGGTGGTCTTGGGAAGCGCGAGGGAGCTCCGCATTCTCCGCGCTTTTTGGAGACCGAGGAAGGGCGAGAAGAGCTTGTCTGGTCTTCCCCGCAATGCTTCTCACTGTTTCCCCAAAAAAATCTCTGCGAAAATCCGTTGTGATATGACTCGTTGATGGGAGGGGGGGAAACAAGGGTTCAACTTTTTGCTGACCAAAACGAACGCGAAGAGAGGGAAAACGAGAACATGGAGAGGAGGAAGCGGGCCTTATTCCTCGCAAGTGCCCCATGTACATTAGAAAGCAGAGACAGAGAGAAAGAACCAATCCTCTCGCAAGACTTGCAAAAACCTCTCCCCCTCGCGGGGCCGCACCGCATCTCGCCGCCGGCCGGTGGGTGGAGTCAAAGCCGAAGAGGATCCGCTTTTGGACTAGGTCCACGGGGTTTGTCCGCGCCTGCAACTGCCGCTCGGCCATCTTCCGTGAAGGTGATCACCACCCCCAACGCCCGCGGAGCTGGTCGAGAATGTGAGAAAAACCAAACGACGACAGAAAATCGAGTCATACTGGGGGCATCCCCCTTGCTAGCCGGCCGGTTATTGTTGCATTGGCGGCAAGGCCAGGCCCGTCGGGGCTCGACCGACAATTCGAACGCGCGCAAAGTCCGTGCCGGGCAAACTCCACGTTCTCTTTCTGCCTGTCCACTGGACCACTGGGCATCTCTCTCGAGTCTCGGCGAACGAAAGTTCCAGCGCGCCGTCGAAACGAAGATGGATCTGGGCTCGCAAAGCGAACACCCCGGTGTTTAAGCTTACCTTACCTGCGGACTGGTCGTACTCGGCCAACCAGCGCGCGGATGATTGCTCAGCGACTCATCCGTGATTCGTGAGCCCACGGCTCCGTCTCCCCCCTTTTCCACTATTCCACCCCGAAGATTCTCCAGGTCCCCTTATCTGCCTCTTCTCTGGCTCCTTTCGCTCGGGCTGTCTCACCCCAAGGTGCTCCACGGAGAACCTTCCTTCGATGGGTACCGGTATGGGGAAAACTGGAGGAGGGATATCTAAGCGCTCAACTGAGAGCTCGAATTGGTCCTCCCGCCCTTTCCGCTTCCCCCACAGACTTTCTCACTCTCGGAGTTTCTTCCCATCTCCATGATATGTGCCTGTCCTCAACAATACGAAAACTCGAAAAATTCTGAGTCAACGGAATCCACCCGTCGCATGGCCAAAGGGGTGGACGGGGATGCACGCTCCAGTTCCCCTTCCCATGCCGGGCAAAACCAGCCACCCGCGAAATAACCAGGGGACCAAAGTAATTACCCTCCCCTTTGCGGAGATTTTTCTTTCTTCTTCGTGGCCATGTTGGCTTGAAGATCTCGTACGATGAATTTCTGGGCAGTAGTCAGATTTTGGTCACGGGTTTTAGTTGGCGTTTGCTCAAAGATTACCACAACACTGCTTATTCGTGTTCTTCCCACTACGCGACTCACGATCGTCACCGGCGTCGGAGCCGGCGGTGGAGGAACAGCATCGTCAATTTCCGAGTCCGGCTGCACGAAGAGTCATGGCTTTTTCTCTTATTTTGTCTACTTTCCCTTTTTGTTACCTTTGGGTGCGTCTAATGTAGCCCGTCTATGAACATGATTCCACATCCTCTTGGCATACGCGGACCGAAAAATAGCAGAAAAACAAATAAAATGAACAAAAAAACCGCATGAAGAAAACCTTGACTCACGCTTATTAGATCTCCGCGTCCTCCACGCCCGGCTCGCCATAACGCCCCCGCCAGCGGCCGTCGGTGCAGGTCCGGTAGTGCGCCTCGCCGTAGGCCACGTTCCACTCGGCGGCGAACTGCTTGTCGAAGACGCGCAGGAACATCACCATCTCCGGGTCGCCGTCGAGGGCGCCGCAGGACTGGCAGGGCGCGGACACGGTGGGCTGCTGGTCGAGCGCGAGCGTGACGATGTCGCCGCACGAGCCGAAGAAGCAGATGCAGCGCTCCGGGGTCGCGCGCTCGCAGACCTCGCGCCGCGTGACCACCACGTGCGCCCCCGCGCAGCGGGAGGGACGCTGGGTGGTGTTGTTGTTAGTTTCGTTTGCGAGGCCGGGGCAGGCTGCGGGGGTGATCCACTGGATGCACATGACGGGCGGTTTTTTTGGTGATGTGATGTGTGATTCTGTGTGTGTGAGGCGTAAGCTTGGGATGGATGTCGATGTGACTGTTTGGGTTGTATTCTGGTCTGGTCAGGCAGGGTATGCTGGTTCATAATGGGCAGCTATATACTGGAGGGAAGGGAAGTGATTCTTTGACGGTGACAAGGCCGTTGTTCTGTTGTTTGTTCTGCATCTCGCGTAGTATTGAGAGTCTGTGTGTTCCCGTGGTGTTTGTCTCGATACTCACAGCCCCTCCTTCTCGAACAGTCTCATTGTCCCGGAAGAACAGCATCACAATGAATTTTTTCACTGATTCATAACAGAAAAAGGCTTGTTTCTTTCGATCAGTAAGCACAATTCATTGTGAGCGTGGTGTTCGGACGACGTTGATAGAAGAGTTGCCAAGGTCGTCTTGGCTTCGACGACATCTTGGCGTTCATCGCCAAGGTGGGCCATTCAGAGCCTCAACTCCCCGCACCCACATCGCAGGGCAGAAAACACCATCCTTTTTTCTCTCCGATGGAACGAAGGAAGGACGGGCCGCCGTGCGTTCCCTTCGCGTCCGTCCGCCATCCCGCTCAAAACCTAATCGATCTCGTCCCGGATTCCTGGGTCTCATCGACGGCGGCATGGAGGAGCATGTGCGTTGCCGTGCCGCATAGCCGTGGGGGAATGGAGGGAGCGTCCGCGTGGGATGGACATGTTCCATCCCGCCGCGGGCCTCCGCCGGAACCTCGTGGTAAAGACGGCCGGAGAATCTCCGCTTCTGCTTGTAAGTGTTTATCCAGCTTCCCGGAACGGACATCTGTTTACGTGAGAGGAAAGCCCCTTCGTTCGAAAAGGGCAAACGGGTCCGAATCAGGATTGGTGATAACCCCCGTCAGTTCTCCCCTCCCCCGGACTTCCTTTTCCCCGGACCAAAGCCGATGCAATGCGGGTTGAAAGAGTCAGGTTTCCAGCCAACAGAGCAGAGGAACACCACAAGGCACGACATTCTTTAGCCCGAGGGGACGAACCAACCCTTGATCTTTGCCGTGTCTCCTCTTCCATCCTCCACCACAACCCTCGTCTGTCCCTCTCTCTCTATCACACAGGAGTCCCCTTATTCAAGAGTCAAGCCCCCCCCGCCTCCCCCAACTTTCCCCAACTCCCCCAAAAACCCCCTCGCCCTCTCGGTCCTCTCGTCGTCGTACCCCGCAAAGTGCGCCAGCTTCTCCACCGCCGATGCGGCGTACTTCACGGCCGTCTCGCCGTCCCCCATGTCGGCGTACACGCTCGCAAGAATGCCGTGCAGCTCCCCCTTTTGCGCCGCCAGCCCTTCCTCTTCGAGCGCTTGTTCCGCCTCGTCGGCCAACTCCGCTACCAGCGCCGCCGACCCCCGGAGCCACGGGTCCTCCAGCGCGGAGAGCGCCTGCTGCACCCGCGCCCGGCGCCCGTCCGACGCCGCCAGCGCCGCCGGACCGGATCCGCAGAGGGAGCAGGTGCAGTTGAAGCCCCAGTCCTGCAGCGCCTGCTGCCGCTCGCGGGAGACCATGTTCAGTGGCGTGTCGGTTTGCGGGGTGCATATTTTAGCTTGATGTGCGCGGCAAGTATTACATGAGTGTTGATGCAGAGGGGAACTTACAACTGATGCTTAGCTCTTCGCCCGACTGGATGTCGCGATAGGCAAACACCTCAATCGCCAGGGTCCTCGGAGAGAATCTCGTCATCGCGCTACATATGTTAGCATGCTTTCTCTTCTTCGTTCTTAGAATTTCTCAGTTGTCGGCAGCATACTTTGGCTTGCAGGCGTGATTGATTCTCTATCCTCTTGTCAGTCATCTTCTTTTCTTTTCCCCTAAGCCCACGCAACATACCGCAACTCCCGGAAACAGCCCGTAGTGATCAACGTTGTTAAACTTCACTCCAAAGGTATTCGTCCGGATGACGTCCTCCAGCGGGTGTCCGCCGGTGCTCTTCGCGAGCCCGAAGACCTCGACCTGGTCCGCGCCCGGCAGCCGGACGAAGCCCTCCTCCAGGACCCACACCATCTCGCCCCTGTCCACCTCCGCGCCCGGCCCCGGCTCCGGCGACGCGACCTGCAGGATCCTCGGGTGCTCCCGCATGATGACCGCGCCGGCGCGGATCGTCGCGTTGGCTACCACGCCGAAGCCCCTGCCGGGGATGTCAATGACCTCGAACGGCGCTGGCCCGAGTGGGACGGAGGGCCGGCCGTGCTCGACCCACGCTGGGTCGAAGTCTTCGATCAGGCTCTGGTCTCCTGCTGCCGTCTCTGGGCTGGTGAGCATGAGGATTCCGGATTCGCCCCGGAAGGAGTGCTTGACGAAGGCGCAGTAGCGCGGCTGCGTCTTTGGGCTGGTGCACACTGGTCTGTGTGTCCACGGCTTCCAGTCCGATGGTCCTCTTGTACCGAACGGAAGAGGGCAGGCTGTGTCGCGAGGTCGAGGTTCGAGGGGCCCGGCTCGGTTCCAGTCACATCTGGCATTGCCGAGAGCTCCCAGGACGCTGGGGATGAGGCATCCCCAAAGCCAAGCGGAAGAACAAAAGCCCATGATGACTGTGTGACACACACATATAAAGACACGCAAATAGACACCAGGGTAATCCACCGAACTAAGGCTGCCGAGCCCCAGGGTATTTAAACACATATCCAAACAAATGGGAAAATAAACGTGTCATCAACTTGGCTTTATCCAGCCCGTCGGCGCGGCTACCCCCGTCCGGCCTACATCAGAACAAGCACGTCGTTCGTCCCACCCATTTTAGCCGCGATGCGACGCACACCCCGCGCGCCGTGGCCGATGCGGCGATCAAGCTATTTTCTCGGCGCCGATGCCCGCTAGGCCAGGATGGATGCCGCGCTCGCGTGGACGGAGGCTCGCAGCCCGCGATGCCAAGTCCGCCAAGATGCTTGGTTTTTGGGGTTCGTCAGGGTTATGCGACCACCCCAAGATCAAGAGATGGGGTAGTGGAGGAGTTGCGCGGAGGAGTTGACTTTTGGGATGTGAGGATTTGGAGAAGAGGAGGGAGACGTGCCGATTGGGGGAAATCCCAAAAGAGGCATGCATGCATTGTCACAGCCTTTGATGTTGGAGTTGTGATTTTGCTTCCTGCTAAGACATGGTTGACAAGTAGCTGGGGACGGCAGGCAGGAAGGACACCAAGAAAATGACGACATGGGATTCTCGATACGGCAAAAAAGTGATGTGACTCTCCAAAAACACAAAAAGATATGCCTGCCATCAATCGCGGACGGGAATTGAGCCCGACGTGGGGGTCGAACCCACAACCTTGAGATTAAGAGTCTCACGCTCTACCGATTGAGCTAGCCGGGCAGGCTACTTAGGTATTTGTTGAAGTGGTGGGAAGGGCAAGACGAACAAGAACCTGGTGGTTGTGGGCGGGATGAGGGCACGAAGCGGACGTATCCACCAAGCCCGGCCCCATCGTGAAGACCGGGCCCTCCCGGGTAGGCCGGAGGGTCACGAACGCCCGAGAGACCTCCGACTGACGTGTGGTAGAAACTGACAAAGTGGCTGGAATTGAGTTGAGATGGGTGTTTTGGCCTCCGCCGTTGACGGTGTTGAGGAGGCGATGGTATCGGGGACTGGAGGTGTTGTTGGGCTCAGCTGACCTGATGTGCGTTCGATGAGGATGGGTCTCATTGACTGCTTTCGACCTGGGGGAAAAGGAACGGTATCTTGGCCAAGAAACGACGACGACGACGACTGAGGTGCGGCATGCTCAGTCACGGTTTAATCATTATGAAGATATCTATACAAGGTATCTCGCCCGGGGCATCTCGCCGTCACAGTTCCACCTTGTCCTTCACCATCGCCCAGCACTTCCTCATGCCGGTGCCCATCGACTCGTCCTCGATCTCGTCGACGGTCGCCCACCGGTGAGGAACCCGCGAGGCGACGGCGTCCAGCGGGCACGAAACGTCGAACAGGTGCACGTGCATCGTCAGCCGCAGGTGCGAGAACTGCCAGGGCACGCTCCCGACCTCGCCGCGGCGGCTCATGATCCGACCCCCGCCGCCGCCGCTGGCGAGAAGCTCCTCGACGTACGCGGCGGCGTCCCTCCCGCGCGACGCCTTGGTGTGGGCGACGCCCTCGGGCAGCGTGAAAGTGGGCAGCTCCCACAGCCCCGCGAGGAGGCCCTTTTCGGGCCGCCGGACGATCATGAGCACGTCTTCGTCGTCGGGGCCGTTGTTCCGGATGCCGCAGACCAGCGCCTCCTCCTCGCGGACCGGCTTCTTTGCGACCTTGAGGGGGAACCGTCTGGCGTGTTCGACGACGACGGCCAGGGTTCGTGCGTCTGGCTGTTCTTTCCCTTCTTCTTGTTCCTTTCCTTCTGTCTTGGAGGCGAACTTGAACGCGGAGAGGGTCGTCTGCTTCGGTCCCGGCTTGGATGCGCCACGCTTGGCTCCCTTGGCCGGCTTCTTCTTCGTAGAGGCATCCGAGTCCTCGTCTGACGCCGCAGAGTCGTCATCCGCAGCGCTTTCAAAAGGTTCGCACACCGAGCACATGTCTTCGATGTCCTTCACCATGACCATGACCGCCTTCTTCGGCCGGGCCGCTGAGGCGATACCTTCGGCGTAGACGCGACACGTCGACGTGATCGGACACGTGGAGCAGTTCGGCTTCGGCGTGCAAACTGTGCTCCCCAGTTCCATCAGGGCCTGTCCCCATCGCCCAGGTCGGTCGCTCACCGGTGCCTCTTTCTCCTCTTCCTCCTTAACTTCCCCGTCCGGAAAGTCCCTCGCGACGGCCTTGACGAGCGCGTCCGCAGCGGCCCAGAGCATGTCAACAACGCCCTTGTCCGTCTTCACGTTCCCAAAGACGCCCATCTGCCTGCTCAGCACCCTCACCACGTTCCCGTCGACCATGGGCGCAGCCCTCCCAAACACGATGGCCGAGACGGCGCCGGCCGTGTACCGCCCAACCCCAGGAACCCGGGCCTCGAGCTCGGTCACGTCCGCCGGCATCAGCCCGTCCCACTTCTCGTCGGCGACGATCAACCGTGCAGCCTCGTGGATGCGCGTCGCACGCGAGTAATACCCCAGCCCTCTCCAGGCAGCCAGCACATCATCCCGGTCGGCGGCAGCGAGGTCGCGGATCGTGGGCCAGCGCGCCATCCAGCGCTCCCAGTAGCCGACGACGACGGCGACGCGGGTTTGCTGCAGCATGATCTCGCTGATCCAGACCTCGTAGGCGCGCCGCTCGAGACGGCCGCGCAGCTCCGCCGGGTCCGGGGCCGAGACCGGGTCGATCCAGGGCTTGCGCCAGGGCATGCCACGCGTGGCGGAGACCGAGTCGAACCACGCGAATAGGGCGTCTCTGCCCGCGCGGCGGTCGAGGAGGAGCGGGCGGTGGTACGCGACGGCGTGCTGTCTTGATGGAGGTAGGCACGGATCGGGGACTACCGTTGCCCCCGGGCCGAAGAGGGTTGCGTGCAGCTTTGCATTGTCGGACTTGCTGGCGGCGGGTTTCCGCGTTGTTGCTTTTGCTGTTGTCGTTATGGCCTTGGTGTTGGTTTTGGTCGCTTTCCCAATCTTGCGCCGTTTCGGTTGCGGCTCGTCGGGGATCTCGAAAGCGTCTTCTTCTTCGTCGTCTTCTTTGGCGCCCTCGTCCTCCGGGGTGAAGTCCGTCTCCGACGCGTCCGTCTGCCGAGGTGTGCGGGCGGCCCGACGCGTCCTGGGCTTCGGCGGCGTTCTTGTAGGCTCCTCGAGGTCCGGCTCGTCGTCGGCCTGCGCCAGAATCCTCTTGGCTGCTGCGAGCGAGCTCTGTCGACGGAGTCGTTGCATGGTGTTTGAAGAGAGCGAGGAGCCCCTTCCCAGGACGGACGCGTTCTGATCTTTTTTTTTTTTCACTAACTGAACGGTTTTTTTGTTTCTTTTTCCTAACGGGCAGGTGCCATCGAAGATTGCGCGCTGGAGACTTCCTTCCAAATTAGCGTCGATTGGGGCCCGCGACCACTGAAGCTGGGATCGCCTTGGGGACACCGGCCCCTGTAAAATCTTCGCTCCCAAAATTCGACGAGCCGCACTGCATGTCTCACTCATTCATGTCGATGTTGGCGCAAACTTGCACTGCACACCTCAGAGATGCATGAAATAAACATGCAAGTAGAAAAAAGACAAAAATCAAAATAATCGAAGTAGCAAAAGAGAATGCAGGTCCTACCCGGATTCGAACCGGGGCTTACGGAAGGATCTGAGGGTGATCAGAATCCGACGTCCTAACCAACTAGACTATAGAACCTTAGGCGCTCTTGGAGCTTAGAAGATTCTGCGAGCTCCCAAAATAAGTAGGCATGGCTCAAACTTTGAAGACCTCAGATGAACTGCCAGCTGCCCGGAATTGCAATTAGTGTTGTTGAAGCATACTGGCATTGAGTTATCGTTTCAGCATTCTCATTAACTTTACGTGACAAGTGTGCGCTTTCGCGCTTGTTTCCCACCGCAACCCGTCCACGCCGAGCGGTGGCTGTCTTCCATCCGATCCACCAACGCGACGACCCAGCAGTCATGCCGGAACACCAGCTCACTCGGTCCATCCGTCCCCGGCGCACGTCATCCAGTTGACGCCGACGAGCTTAAGCCCGTGCTTCTCGGCGAACTCGGCCGGCTTCCACGACCGCCTCTGCACGAACTCCTCCCCGCCCACGTCCTCCTTCTTCAGGTCCAGGCCCTCGGGCTCGCGGTACAGCAGGAAGAGATATCGGTGCGGCTTCGAGCTGTCGTCCGGACTTGTCAGCAACACAGCGAAAAACACCACTCACACCCCAACACACGTTGAAACCTTCCATGTTTACGAGAGTCACGGAGCTACTCACTCGTCCTTGGGCCCGGGCCCGAGAAACTCCGTCAGCGCCGGCTTCGTCTGCGCCACGGCGGCGCCGCCCGTGAGGGGCTGCAGTCCCGGCAGGACCCAGTGCCGCCAGAAGGCGAACTGCGGGTTGTCCGGCGTCGGGGCGTCCGGGTCCGTGAGGAAGAGCGTGTACGACGCCCCCGCCGGCGCGCCCTCCTCGCCCGCGAACGACACGCTGGGAACAACTTTGCACTCGCCCGCGCGGAAGAAGTTGCCCGCGTCCACGGTCTTGCCCGCGAACGCCACCTCGAGCACCGTCGTGGGCTGGAAGCCCTCCAAGATCAGCGACGCCGCCGAGCCGGGGACGAGCTTGGCCTGCTCGAGGCTGCTGGTGAGCTTCTGCGTGTGGTCTGCGAGCGACATGTCTTTTCTTTTCTGTGGGATGTGGGGGTTTGTTGTCAGAGATGTTGCGATTTCAGAGTAGCAATGAATTGATATGAATTGCAAACGTTTCGAGGAGAAAAGCCAGGGCAGCCGCAGTAAAAGAATAACCCCTCGCGGTCGGTTTTAACCCGAAGACGTGATGCGCGATGACCTACGCGGGGTTGAGGCGCGGCATCGAAAGGGGGACGACGCCAGTGGTGGAAAATTGCTGGCGGCAGCTGGGCGGATGGTCTTGGCAGGCATAGAGACAAGGGCTTGTCCCGACTATGCCAGCGTGTTTATCCGAGAGCTGACGGAAATGTCTCGAAGAGCTGAGAACTTGTGATTGCGGTGGTTTTGGGACATTTCACGATCCGAAAACTAGAAGAATTCGGTTGAGGGCGCGTAGTGCCTCATGATGACGATGCAACACAAGGGATCTGAGAGACGAAATCGCCCACGTCGGAGCTGGAGGCCGCTTGCCGCAAGGATCTACGTGTTGCAACACTAGATACATGTACTGGGACGCAGTTTTGTTCCAAAGACTTCAGGAATTTATTATTTCTACGATTAGGTGTAAATCAACACGTTGTCAACCCCGAAAGCTATGGGAAACATGGTTTCCAGGGTTCGGCGTTGAGACACTGAGGGGTGGCTTGCTCGACTGAGTTTAATGAGAGGTTTACGACCAGTTATGGTTTCAAACTATCACTTCGGTCTCTATACACTGTGTTATCGTGGTAGTAGTCGTTAGAATGTTTGACGGTGATGGGCCAAGTACCTATGAGACAGCTTAGTTTAGCACACTTCAGAATAGGTTTGTCAATCTTGGATGATAACTCATCCAAGTCGAAAGGATTACAATGTTTGAGCGTAGACGTGTGTGATAGAAACAGTGCCACAAGATTAAACAGCAGATATAATTGAACAGAAATTCTACTTGGGAGAAGTAAGATGGGTTACGTAGACTCTGACATTGTCAGTTGACGATTCCAAATGGCCGCCGAATAATCATCTTCTGGGCGGGCGACGATGCTTCCTTTGGCTTAAGTCTTGCCATCGCGGCACCTGCAGTTTTAGTCAAATAGTGGTGTCCCGAGAAGAGTCGGCAGTAAAGAGCAGTTCCTAGCTGAAGGTATGTTATACAATGAGTGGTCATAGAGGGTAGGTAATAAGTATGCTACCTACGGTCAGTGAGGTGGCACGTGAGACAACGTCTCTTATTTTTAGCTTTTCATCATCTCTGTCAATGAGCCAGTAACTCACAGCGTTACTTGTCTTGTAAATATATCAATGCTGCTCTACTATCATACTGCTGAGATGGACAACAGAAACTTTATGCACACTGGTATCATCTAGTTCACTGTGGCTTTGGCAAATATTGAGAGCATGGTTGTGGAAGTGATTTGAGTCGGGTCCGTGGGGTGCCGCTCAGATCCAGTACCTTGCCCACACGTCGTGATCTTCCTTGGAACCCCGGAAGGCAAAGTCTACCTCCGTGACGTCTTGGAACCCTTCCTTCACCTTTGGCTCCTTGAACCGCGACTTGAACCCGGTAAACGCCAGTTTGGGCAATGCAGTTCTGGATTCGGGATTCAGCTGTAGCAATGTCAGCATGTCGTAATTGCATTTGGAGGCTCCCGCGCTTACCGATTTGTTCATAGATCGCACGGCGTCGTTGTGCTCGCATACGATCAAGGGCGTCTTGAACCAAACGCATCTGATGGGTATCTTATGCTTCTCTGCGAGCTGGATCCAGACCTTTCTGGTTTCCGGATCGGCGTTGGTGTTATCTGACAGTTGTTAGGACCAACGCGACTTGGCTCAGAGAGGGAAACGAACCTATTGCTATTGATTGGCCATCGCTCAGCAGCTCCTTGGCAGCCTGAACGCACTTCTCTCGGCTGTAATAGCGTGTGAGCTCGATGCATCATGTCTCATTTAACTTCGAAATCACATACGTCTTCAGAGTGTCCTGATTGACCCGCTCATATCCCAGCGGCTTCAAATGCTTCCAGAAGAAAGTGCTCTTCCCTGCCCCCGGAGGCCCACAGCAAAGGACGATGTCTTGCTTGTTCGTCTTCTCGAAGAGAACGCTGGGGCTGGCTGCTGCCTCAGGATATGGGTAGTGAATGATGTCGAAGTCCCGGGTAAAGTCTCGAGGTTCCTCGCCGAGAAAGAACTCCTCGGGAGTCTTGTATTCGATGCCAACGTTGTGGGCAAAATTGCGGTCCGAACAGCTAAAGTCCTTGGCAGTGCCCGCAGAGCTCTTACCCGCCGCTTTCGCAGTTGCTGTACGGCCGCCTGCATCGCCGATAAAGACGCTCTGGGAAAGGTCAACGTCGTCGGTGAGGTCGTAGTCGTCGCAAAGCTCGTTCCACATGCCTGGTCGGGGCTTTCTGTACAAGTCCTTCTCTGTGGCGGCGTATACGCTGGTCGGAATGTCGAGCTGCGTTAGTACAGCATTGACCTTTTGCTTGAACGCCGAAACCCTATCCTTTGATAGTGCCTTGGGCGCTTTCGCCTTTGGATCTGGGTGGAGGACCAGTCCTGCCTGGTTGGATAGAACGACTATCCGGTATCTGGCCTCGTCAGTCCGCCGTCCATTTTCCTGTCAATTATTCTTACCCTTCGTCATTGTACATCTCCCTCAATCTACCGGGAACGGAGGAGTGCCACCATTTCCAGTCTGTGCCGTCGTTGGCGTGCTTCTTGCCAGAGGCTGTTGTGATCAAGGTCGAGTCCTGCGCGGACCTCGTCAACGATCTGGGAATATCGGTCCAGAGCTCCACAACTACCATACCAGGTCAAAGGCAGCGACTTTTGTTCTCTTATTCGACTCGGTCGGGGGGTTCTCGGGCTCGTATCGACCCACAAGGAGCGTCGCTGGGGTGTCGTCGTTCGGGGCGCGTTCGGTCCAGATCGTGCGGTCCTTCGGCTTCTGTGAGGTTGGTTTGAAGAAGTTGGCGACAGCGCTTTCTGGATAGGTGACCAGGTCAGTGTGAGTTGACGCGGGGAAGAAGGTTGGGCCTCACTGGTAGTGCCGCTCTGGACCTTGCGCTTCGTGGGTGGGGGAGAGATCGAGTCTCTTTGCTTCCGCTTCGCTGCCGCCGGGGCAGATGTCGACATGTTTAGACTTGCGTTGATTGTTCGACTTCGATTTAGAATGACGTATGCGCGGTTGTTGAACAAGATGAGCGACGTTCGCATGTCGAAGAACCCAGAAGCTTTCCGAGTCTGATCAGAAGCGACTTCAGCGGGGCACAGCCACTTTCTCGGGGAAGCTACTGCTAAGGAAACCGCGACGGCGCGTTTGAGGGAAGGCACGGTCGCATGGCGTACTCACGTGATTTAAAAACCCCACGTGTCGGTGAAGTTGGTGGATTGGTCCAATCACAGACCCCGGCTTTTGGAGACTCTCAGCTCTCCAACTCTCTGGAAGCTCATACTCAACATTTCCCGGGCTTTCATCGTGCTCTCAGCGGCGCTCCATCTGACGTGCAACCATGTATGAACTATTTCTTACGACGCTCGTCGATGACGACGACATCCAGGCGGCGTGCTCCGTCCTGGGCGGCCTCTGCGCCATGCCCGCGTGGCAGAGTCTCCATCGGATCCTCTACTTCAAAGGCCCTGCTAAGCCCGGCGGCATTTTGAACCAGAGCTCGATCGTCAAGACCCCACGCAAAGACATTCAGATTCTGTGGAAGGAGCTGCACCAGCAACTCAGTCGTCAGTCCTACATCCTGCAAGCCCGGTATGAGGTCTACAAGGACAAGGACTTCGGGCCGACCGCCCCGGAGGTGGACTTCAACGCGCGCCCCGGCATTCTCAGATGGACCGACTTCCCCGATCCGCCCCAGACCCGGTCCTCGGTCACTCAACGCAAGAAGACGGAGATCTGGGACCAGCGCAACCTACTATCTGTCATGAAAGACAACAACTACCAGTGCGTACACCTCAACTGGGTGCTGTGGGGATGTTGCATGTCCTAACCCTTCGCAGGTTTAAGAGCGAGGCCATTGAGGAGACGTATCAGTTCTTCAGAGATGAAGTCGAGTTTGTTCTGTCGAGACACTACATCTTGCAGATGAACGGCGAGGGCGCGCCTCTGACTCACCTTGCGCCCTGGGAGACCTTTGCTCCAGCTGATCCCGGTAGACGTTGGATGTTCCTTATCAAGGTTCACGTGCACCAGGACAACAAGCCTGATGAGATCCTTAAGGCTCACGAGCACCTCGCCAGCATTCGACGAGAACTCGAGGGAGTGTTTGACTTCAAGACCTTTGACAGACGCATTCACGACACGAGAGTGGCTGTTGAGATGAGAAATGCCCCTGCACCTCTGCCTCAAGTCATGACTGTCACCGACCAGCGGTAGATTGTCCCTACACGCGGACCCGGATATGAGGATCCCTCAACCATATCATACATCTTCAAGAGAAGGGAAGCTCCGCAGATCATTGGCGACTTTTGAGAACGTAGCTAGCAGGCGGGACCGATCACTGCGGCTTCAGCTCTTGTCGCTACGCTGCTCGCCGATACTTTGTATCCATCATGGACGCAGCGCTACGGAACTCTTCGAATGATTCACGAGTTACGAGTAGGCTAGGCCTGAACCCCCACCGTGTGCACGACCCGGTGCACCACGCAACAGGTTACATAGCGCACCACGTGGGCGGCTCGGCAATGTCTGCGACTATCGCACCGAGATCTCGGGGTCTCTGGTTGAGATGGCGAGCCGAGATGGACAGAGGCCTGCATCTCTCGGCAGTGCTAGACATGGAGAGGTGAAAAAGTTGTTGCATGGAGCAACGAGCAGAGCGTGGGCAGTAGTACCAGCCAGAAGGGCCTTTTGCTGCGAAAAGCAGGAGATGAGGTTGGAGGATAGAGCCCACTGATTCCAGAAGATTTCTCACGCCAAGTGGACCCGAGTGTCTTGACGAGAATAGCTTAGGATCAGAAACTAAGTCAACATCAAGCTTATTTGCACCGTGGCTCTTTCGGGTTGACGTGCCGACATTCCAAGCAGTGTTAACTGGGCTGTTATACCAGTATCGGGACAACGTGGGCTGGAGCCTGGCAGTTGGGATTCTATTATTGATGCCACTATTGATTATTGCCGACATGGCTGCCTCGATGGGACGAGTGCCAACCGCTGACTGAGGCCTGCAGTCTTTCACCACCCAGCGTCTCGCTTAGCCGGCGGTTCTTCCCAAACCAGCACTTGCCAGCGGCAACTCGCCCAATCTCCGCCCCTGATCTCCGCAGGCTCACCTGTGATGGATGCTGAGATCGGATCACACCGTCTCACTCACTCAACCACGGTAAGTGTCTTGTTGATCGATGGGAAGAGATGCTCTGTCTGCATGGGAATGACGTAGGCTGGAGTTTCCGACCCGCGGCTGCATAGCGAAAATAATTACTGCCATTTCTTTTCGCTGCGGCATCAAGCGCCGCGAGTCTTGGTGTTCATCCCGATTCCCGAGCCGTCAGCGCATCATCCATGCAAAAGCCCAAGCACAGTGGCAGGCCCTGGTTTCAAGATGATTAACTGGGAAGCGGTCAACCATCGAGGCCACGCTAGCCTTGTTGCGACCTTGATGGCCCCAATTGGCGAGAGCGAGGAGCGAAGGAGCAGAAAGAGGAAGAAAGGGAAAAAATCTCAGTTGACCCAAGATCTAGGCCCGTTTCACTCGGAGATGATGTTCTCCCAGGGCCACAATACTCTCTCCACAACTGGGACGAGAGCCGAGGTGCGCCCCTCCTCGACTCCCACCGTTTCGAGAACTGACGAGCACCGCGAGATGCTCGTACTCACGATACGTTGAATGGAAGCGACTCTTGCAGGAGCAAGACCGGGGCGGTCTGTCGTCGCCCCCTCCCCCAAGAGATTTTTATTGAATCCGTCGATATTGATTGCTTCTGAATCGGGGCGGGAGAAAGCCACAACGGGGTGGCGCATGAGCAAGCATATTGAGTCCAAAAGCTGAACGGGACCCTCTCGACGACGGACCAAGACTCCTTTACTCGTAACGCACGTGTCCCTCGGCGGCTCCAACCCTTCTGCGATTCCCGCAGGGCCCCCTATTCCCTTTCAAAAATGGGCCACTCTGGATGACACAATCCATCGAGCACTGGACTTTGGTGATCCCTGCTTCGCGAGGCGACGATCGCTGAATGGGGGACGAACGACCAATCGGAATCATTCAATAACAGCGGCTGGCGCATCCAGAAACTGTTAGCCTGTGGGGACGAGAGTTGCCCTGCCCAGAACTTAGAAGTGTGAGTGCGAGCGGGAAGATCTTTTGAGATTGGAAGGTTTGCGCTTGTGTGCGGTGGCCAAGAGAATTCATATTGGGGGCCAGTAACTCCCCGGTGATGGCCTGCCTCTGGATGGCAACACAACGTGGACGCGCGTTGGAAACTGCATCTCGTCTCGACGGAAGGCCGTCTGCATCCAGTCATCAACATCAGCAATTTTCTGCTGTTGCTGACCTTATCTATCAGATTCAAGTAGCGCCAGGGGCACATGCTGTTTGTGTTTCAGGTTCGGACGGCCCACGCAGCAGGGCCCCAGCAGCGAGGAGCCGGGGTCGTCGTTGATGGTTGGCTCGGTTGAGCAGCGACAACCGTCGACCTGCAAGGGGTTAAATTAAGCTTGGGGTGAAGTTGGGTCGGTCAGCAATCCCGAAGAAGGGCTTTCATAGAAAAAAAGTCGCACCGACTTCTGTACGGACCAGGGCAGAGCAGAGCTCAAGCCAGAACAGGCAGAACATGGCGCCTCACCCGCGCAGCCGAGCCTGCAAGGCACTCATCCCGCAATTTAGACACAACAGCGGCATCCCCACAGCCTCGACCCCTTTCCAGATTATTGCTCCAATGGGTGCCCGGGCGGCCTGGGTCGAGGGCGGCAGGGCCACCACCAGAGATTAGTCTGTAAACGCCCCGGGCAGAGGATCCCTGGACGTCGACTGCCTATCACCGAACCGATGAGGCGGCGTCGTGGGGACTGGGACGGGATTGCGTCTGCCCCCTTTCCATAGTTTAGGCTTGGCGGCTCTGGGCCCTGGCATGACCTTCCCGAAGGTGGGGTGAGCGATGTGATGTGAACCCGCGAGGAGGGGATGGCTAGGCTTGGGATAGAGTGATGGGATGAGTGAGAAGGGCATACATATATGGACCATCTTCGACCTCACAAGTGTTTCTGTTTCTCTCTTGCTCCTCCAACAGAACAGTCACTCATCTGTCCACTCATTACTTTCAGTCATTCTCTACAGCTCGACGCCGGCGTCACTTCACTCATTTCACCTTTGTGTGCATCAATCGCTTCTAAACGCCCGGAATCACCGTCCTTCTTTACAACTCCCTCTTTAGGAAACCACTTTCAAATCCATCAAGATGAAGACCGCCGCTGCTCTTGCTCTTACCGCCTCCATGGCCAACATGGTTGCCGGCCACGCCGTAAGAAGGGACCTTGGGAATGGGACTGTGGGATGGCATACTAACAGCATGGGCAGATCTTCCAGCAACTCTGGGTTAACGGCGAGGACCAGGCCTCCACCTGCGTTCGCATGCCCGCCTCCAACTCCCCCGTCGAGGACCCCACCTCCAACAACATGCGCTGCAACGCCAACGCCGCCGCCGCCCCCTCCACCTGCGGCGTCAAGGCCGGCGACACCATCACCGTCGAGATGCACCAGCACAACGACCGTGACTGCACCAAGGAGGCCATCGGCGGTGCCCACCACGGCCCCGTCATGATGTACCTCTCCGCCGTTGACGACGCCGCCACCGCCGACGGCTCCAGCTCCTTCTTCAAGGTCTTCGAGTCCGGCTACTTCGCCAACAACAACACCTGGGGTAACGACCTGATCAACGAGGGCTGCGGCAAGCAGAGCTTCACCATCCCCTCCGACATCGCCGCCGGTGACTACCTTCTCCGTGCCGAGACTGTCGCTCTCCACGCCGCCGGCTCCGCCAACGGTGCTCAGTACTACATGAGGTATGCGAATCACTTCATTTTTACACCGTTCAACAGCTAATTGAATTCGAAAGCTGCTACCAGTTGAAGATCGAATCTAGCGGCTCCGCGAAGCCTGAGGGTGTTTCCTTCCCCGGTGCCTACAAGGCCACTGACCCTGGTCTGTTGATCAACAGTGAGTCTCACACATCTCGCGATGTCTTCAACACCGGATGCGCACGGATCATGATTAGTCATGCGCTTATCGCCACCTGGCCGCCAGCCGGCCTCACAAGTATCACACCGCTAACAAACCGCTCCAGTCTACAACACCATCTCCAACTACGTCATCCCCGGCCCTGCCGTCTACGGCTCCGGCTCCTCCGGCGCTGCCCCCGCTCCCGCCCCCTCTGCTCCCGCTGCCTCCGCCCCTGCCGCCACCAGCGCTGCCGCCGCTTCCTCCGCGCCCGCTGCTGCCCCCACCGCCGCGGCCCCTACCACCCTCGTCACCCAGCCCGCTGCCACCAGCGCTGCTGCCGCCAGCACCTCCGCTCCCGCCGCCGCTGCCCCCAGCTCCGGCGCCGGCACCGGCTGCAAGCGCCGCCGCGCTCGCAAGGCCCGCCGCTCTGCCCAGTACTAAGTGGCACCGCCGACTTCGGTCTGCAAAGCCGTTTTCTGTTTTGAAAAAGTACCCGATAGAGAGGAGAGAGACGGAACCTGTATCTTCCAGGCACATATTAGAAGTTCACTGTACATAGTATTCCCTCGCGTAATTCTGCGAACTTACGCCAGTTTTGAGTGGCACAACAAGAATATTTTACCTTGTTCAAACACCTTTTGTCCTGTCTTCTGTGCTGTGCATGATTCCCACGATACTTGACGTAGACTTGTGAACGACTGAGAGCGCGGTCTGAATATCTTTTTCAAGCGTTTAACCCTGTAACGAACAGCCGTGGATTTGTAATCACACTTGACCTGAGTGTTTGCAGGTAGATGTATCTGGAATTCATGAACACATTCCTCAACCGGAAGCCGTGGCATCGCAACACAAAATCGAGAACGTCCAAAGATGCAGGTTGAAGGGTCTGAGTGCTCGAAATTTTCAAATGCTAAACTGTACAAAAATGCCAAATGACTTAAAACAGAAGTGACCATTGTTGCTCGCTCAAAATCCACACCATGATGCTATGTCCTTCCCACGCGTAACCAAATCCGTAACCCCTAATCCTCTTGGGGAAAAAGTTGGAAGAATTGAATAGGCAGAAATGCTGCATGCAAATTGTCGTTGAGAGAAAGAGAAAGATGAGAGAAAAGAGGGTCTCAAGTGCTGTAGACAGCAACGTACTTGACCTCCATCCTCGACTGCTCGCCGCCGACGGTCTGCGCGTTGGGGGTCTTGGTGCCGGCCTTCGCGTCGGGGAACTCGCCGCCGATGGCGACGTTGAGCAGGATCATCTTGGGGGTCTGAGCGAGGTTCTTCCACACGGCCTCGTCGCCGATCTCCTGGCCGGTGATGGTCTTGGTCGGCTTGTCGTTGACGTACCAGACGAGCTTCTCAGTAGCGAAGCCGCCGCCGGCAGAGCGATCGACCTCGCAGGCGACCTTGACGAACTCGCCGCGGGGGAACTCGGAGCTGGAGCTGAGACCCGTCTTCTCGTTGCACGGCCCGCCG
Source organism: Colletotrichum plurivorum (assembly GCA_014235945.1). Taxonomy (NCBI): domain Eukaryota; kingdom Fungi; phylum Ascomycota; class Sordariomycetes; order Glomerellales; family Glomerellaceae; genus Colletotrichum; species Colletotrichum plurivorum. The sequence continues at coordinate 30,159 of WIGO01000193.1, forward strand.
TCGATGACACCGCAGTGCGCTGTCTGGAACACTGTGCCGACGCCGTTGGAGACCTCGAGCATGTCGATTTCGCCGACGGACGGCCACGAGGTGACGTTGGTGCGAAACGCGGAGCCCATGGACCAGAAGGCGGGCCAGATGCCGGACTGCGTCGCCGGGTCCGAGGCCGGGATCATGATGCTCGCCTCCATGCGCATCTTGCCGCCGGCCGGGCACGTGAAGTCCTGCGCGGCGTTGGTCTCGATGCGCGACGAGGTCCAGGCCTCGCCGTTCTTGATGGGCGTGATGGTCAGCGTGCCGCTAGACGAGATGGCGATGTTCTTGGTGTCCTTGGTGTACGTCTGGATCTCCTGCGTGCCCCAGTTCGTCGCGCCGCCGGGGTAGCCGGTGCCGACGTCGAAGGTCCACTTCGAGGCGTCGGGGAGGGCGCCCGCCTGCTGCGTGGAGAAGTCGTCCTGGAAGACGATCTTGGCGAAGCCCGAGGGGAGCGTGGGCCCGCCGCCTGTGCTGTTGTTGCCGCCGCCGCCGGAGCCGCTGCCGGGACGGTTGCCGGAACCGCCTCCGGGTCCGGGTTTGCGCGGGGCACCGCTCGATGCGGGCTGGACAGGGTTCGCGACGGGGTTGGCGGCGGGTTCAGGAGCACCGGACTCTGTTGGGAAGGTCGGGACGACTCCGGAGGGGGCGAAGCCGGGCTTGTGACCTTCGAAGCCCGGGAAGCCCTTGAAGGGGTAGGGGGCCGGGGAAGACCAGCCGGCGCTGAAGAGAAGGGGAAGAAGGGACAAAACCTGTTTCGTCGTCATGTTGGCCAGCTTCGTCAAGAAGAAAGAGGGAAGAAAGGGAGAAGAAGTGAGAAAGAATGTTATGCGCTGGCGCTGGATTGTCCTGATGATCGGATGATGATCTAGACTGTTTCCATTTCGACGAGGAGATCTCTCCATCATCTTTATATTCTCGATGAACTCATATCAAAGGCTCGTTATGCCCCTCGCTTAGAAGGTTCGTCCAGTTCTCTCCACTGCTCTATTCCAAGTCTAAGTGATTTGACCCTACGAGTGGATTCCCGACATGGAAGCCGCTATTTTGAGCGTCCAATTGCACCATGGTTGCGATCATTCGACCATCTTAGTTGTCGGTATTAAGCTGGAGTCGGTGACCAAGTAGATGGTCTCGCTCCAAGCTGCCATCCCATAACAGCTGTTAATGCTGGCGGCCGAGTGGGGCCCGAAGGGGGTTGTCGTCGACGACTTGACGTGAACTATTCCGAGCAGTAGGCGCGCCGGCCGGCAAATCGTCGAGAAACCAAAGTCCGATTGGTAGCGAACCCCTTTCTCCCCTGCGTTGACAATGCGGTCAGCCCAATCAGGGGCTCGTTTTCGCGTATCGATTCGACGTGTTTATCGAACCCTGACTCGGCGATGCCGCTGCTCTCCCGCTGTCGTTCATGCGCAAGCAACCACACCCCAGATCGGCTAAGGAACATGGAACTTATCGGACGGCGTTAAGACGATGGGATCCCCCCCAGCCCACAGCCACGCCCATTCAATGCCAAACGGGGCCTGCATTCTATTTCTAACCTTAGGGTTCCCAGACGTTTGAATCTACTTGGTACAGGCACCGCACCCAAAAATGGGTTGTTTCTGTGCAAGTTCTGGGTCTCGTGCCTGACTTGAGTCCCGCGCACGCCAAGCTGACACGCGCAGGGACCACACAGAACGCGGTCGCGGACACCAACTCTCGCACCACAATCTGTTTTCTTCACCAGTTGTCTCTCCTTACCAATACCAACGGTAGCCTTGTCGGGGAAGTGCGGTTCGTCGTCGGCGCTTTTGCCTGTTTCTTCCAATTTCCCCGCCAGAGTTTCGCCCAGGGATGCGAGGTTCGCTTACCTACTCGTGGAAGGCCTTCGAGTCGTTGACTGCTGCTGTTGAACAATTTATTCAAGACCAGAACCACATCTCGTGATTATGCATCCAGGCTTTTTTGGGTAGCTGGCCTTGTTTTGCGGTGCCCTCTTTGGCTATTTATCGTACTTGGCTTCCTTCTCGCCTTACCCCGTGTTCATTTCCAATTTCACCGAGTGCTTGGCGACTTCGGCAGTCGAACTGTTTCAATTCTATTTTAGCTACTCAATCTAGGCGACTAACTTTGTATTCTCTTCTCTCTTAACTCTAATAGGTATGTTGAACATAGTTTGACTTGCCAACTCAAAGCAACCGCCTTGTCCAATGTGTGTAGCTTTGAACAGACCAACAGGAACGCCGCGATTCCTGCTTTAGTTGGTGTCGCGTGCGACTTCCACGACTTGTCTTTTAGGTAGTGCGTGTTCGTCGTCTTTAGACAAAAGGAGCGATGAATACTCGATTCTTTCCCTAGCCATCGCCAGCTGAAGCTCGCAGATTGTCGCATTTGGACTGAGCTCGGAACAGCTGCCCTGAAATCGATCGGATGAACGGTGACTACGGTTGGCTTCCGGGCTGGAAACGCGCACATTAGTTCAAGAAGCGATAGCGAAAAGAAGAATACGAACTTCCACTATAGTGACAGTTGACATCGTGGGCCTCATGCGCCTCACTTCATTCAGAGTTCCTGCCATCGCGTGTATTTGGCGATCCGGATAATGGAAATTTTCGATGGCCAGTAAGCGACAGGCGATGTCAATTGAGCATCTTCAACCGCATACGAACCAAACGTAGATAACCTGAAAGGAGTGATTCTCTTGACATCTTTCAGCAACGAAGAGGAAATAAAGCAAGATATCCCAGCCTTGAAACGACCAGAAAGTTCAGGTTCTCTTCCAGGAGACCGCGACGCATGACCCAACTCAGACGTAGTGTCAATTCTTTGATAAGCCAGCAAGTATCACAATCGCGTCTTCATCTGCCATGGGGCTCCTCTCACCATAAATCTCAACTGATCTCGTTAGACATAAGTTTCTAGGGATTGCTGGAGGGTATTCTGAGGGGCACCAGAGAACACTCAACTGCGAACATGCCTGAAAAGTCACGGGGAAACTGGACCTTGATAGAAATCAATTATTGCAGAAATTTCGTGTAGGCCGAGAAAACTTTGGCGTAGAAAATTAGTAGCTTGCAGCGCAGTGGCTCAATATGCAGCCTTATCAGGTGTGATGGTTCCCCAGGCTTCAAATGAAACAAGGTCAACACCAGAGCTTCCATTCGGTCCGAAGGTTCCGCAAATAGCAATAACGGAAGAAAATTAGCTTAAAAGTAGACAACTTACGACAGAAGCTCAGGGCAAGCTCAATAGCTTTACGTGATCTTACCGTCCCTTGGTCATGAAGATGGGAGAGCCCTCCCTTAATCAGCAGAGACGTGGAAATGCGTAAGCAAACGATAACATCGTTTTGTAACGAAGAGGGGTCTCAATAACGATCCTACGAGGCGTACGGGTAAAGAGCGTGTGTGTTGTTTACATCCCTGGGTGCCCCTGTGAGGAGCTATCCCTACTATTTGAATACTAAAGAATGCCTCAGGATCTAAAACCCTAGTAATCCATTTAACCCGTTTCCGGCATTCGGAGGCGCATTCGGTAAACCATGTCTCTTATGCTCACGCCACTTACACACCCCACCGCTTACGGGCTGCGCCGTCACGCGTTTGACCAGCACGAATCCTTCAGCCGGCTCCCTCTCTATCACAAGGCAAACAAGAATAACGCGTAATCACTACATCGCCACCCGATCCCTGGCAAAACAGCTTCGCAGTAGGATTCAGACATGTCTCGAGAGTCAAAATCAGGCTGCAGGCGTCGTGGCTCAACAGTTTTCGTAAGGCAGCGCCGGCGACTGAGAACTGGAAGCCAATGAGTTTTGTTTGCTTAGGAGCCCTCTCGTAAAGGGGCTTAAATTTTCTGCACATTGAAGTAGTACAACCGCACCACATCACAGTTCGAGTAGAGCCTTGGCCCCTTGGCCCCCCATGGCGGCCGAAGGTGCATACACGAACGTGGTTCGCATTAATCGAAGGGAAAGGCAGGGCTTACGACTGTAGTCTACGCGTCGGCATAAAATGGTCTACAGGCCTAGAGCGGAAGCATCAGCAGTCGAGACCGCGGGTACAATCATTCATCTTCGGGCTCTGCCTTTCTGTGCGATCGCCTTTTTATTCCGTCTCGTCGATTATCTCAAACTTTGCCCAACATCGACGACTGTATTCCACGAGTTGTACTTCTCAGTGTCACAATGACCACAGATACAGAGGTCTCCGACAGAGAACCGAGAAAGATGGAGTCCGAAGACCCCAGCGTCCAGAGGGATGCTTCCGCACAACCTGAAGCCAACAAAGAAGAGCAGCTGGAATCGTCTGGTGTGTATTCCACCGTTCGCTGCTACGCGTCCCACCGCATTTGGCTAACTCCAACCAACAGAAACCGGAGACCGCAGAGACATCACCAACCAAGATGAGCGGCAGAGATTGGACTACAGACCTACAGTGCTTACTGACTGGGCTTTGGCTGTTTCCATGGTTGTCAACTTTGCGATCATAGCAGGTCTCGTGGCATTCATCAACCGTCCCGACTTCAGCCTCAACACCGAGACGTGGTTTGCGCTTAATGCCATCCTCATTTCCGTTGGAACCGGAACTGTCGCCCACCTCCAGTCGCTGTTTTTGAATCTTTCCAGGATCACACCATTCATGTTGTGCGCGGCTCGAGACGGTGCCTTGGCGAGGGATTCGATTCTTGGAAGCTATTTTCCGGCCCCCAGCTTCAGGCTGATCTTGAGGACAAGGAACTGGATGCTTTTGACAGCACACATCATCCAGTATCTCAGTTATACCGTGATTGGTTTCAAAACGGCACTGCTGTACAAGGACCGCGATGATTCGACCGTTTACGTCCAAGAATGGGCCTGCCTCGCCCTCTTGGCGTTTTACGGCATCATTCAACTTGAGCTAGTGGCTTTCATCGTATATTTTCGGAATAGATCGATAGGTCTTCGCTGGGATCCGGTGTCAATCGCCGATTTGTTGAGTCTGTTTCGTCACTCCAATTTCCTGCATAGGCTGAGCGAGTCATCCATATCAACGAGGAGCTCAATCGAGAAACGACTAGGAGACTTGAAAATTGGCCTAAGCCATTGGAACAACATAGACGGCGTAGGGTGCTGGCATGGTTTTCGCGTGATCGGTAAGATGCCTTTAGATCTCCCTCCCTTCGAAGACCCAGACTCATAATCATCTCATAGATATCGATTCATCAAGCTCCGAAATACATACCGACGAGGAACGAGCGCCAGATGAGACAGCATTGGATGAAGCCAAGCCCGCCTCCGATGGCGCATCTGGCGTTACCCATGAGAACGCCGAGAATAACGATGCATCGCCCACAGTTCAAACCCCAAGTATTCGGACCAGTGAGTATGCGTGGTTTCATCCGTGCAGGCAGAAGCTTTCTCATAGTTTTGACGCCGTCTAACTTGGCCGATTCTAGGAGCCATCTCGAAGCGTGACCTTGCCCTCATAAGGTACAATTCAAGCTGGGGAATCGCAAGCCCAGCAATTGTCTACATTCACAGTTGTATGGCGTTTCTTTTCATGATCGCTTTTATCATCGAAATCTCGGTAGCAAACTCAGGCGACCGGGGAGGTTGCTTGGGCTTAGGCGCCCTACCGCACAACGGCGCTGTCATTATCTTTGATATTATCTTGACCATCTTTGTGGCCCAGCTGTCGGGCTATTGGATTGACTTTGCAATGGTCACAGCACACACGGAACCATTCACTCAAATGTCAACTGCATCCGGAGGCCCGGCAAAATCGACTCTGCTTCTGAACTATACCTGCTCCCCGGCGCCAGCCGCGATTTACAGGGCGCTCATGGACAAGCATTACAAGGTCGCTCGAATCGCTGTTTGGGCCCTAATACACCGCATTCTACCCACTTTGTACGGCATCGGCATCATCGTCTATCCCGTCGGTGATAGTAGCTCGGAAATCTGCTTCAACTTGCCGCTATCCATTGTCAACATAGTCGGTTTCGCCATCTGCGGTGGATTGATCCTGTTCGAGGCGTTTCAGTCACCTCTCTCCGGACGGACACCGCGCGACTGGTGTTCCATTGCGGACATCTTGTCATGGTCGTCCACAACCTCGCTCTTGCAGCCCGACAGCTTCGAAACCGATACGGCGGATCCGTACCGCGACGATCCGTTGCATACGGCGGCAGATGGGCCGCCGGCAGAGCGTTGGCACATGCAGGCTCGGTTGAGGCTGCAGGAGAAACGTTTCCGCCTTGGGTTCGCCCAGGTCCCGGGGACTGAGAGCTATGCCTTCGGAATTACGGAAGGCGAGCCGGAGACGCTTCCGCCAGTAAAAGTCACCGGTTTCTCGCGCAAGGTCGTCACCTTGGACTGTGATGAAGAAAACGGACAAGCCGGAACGCTGGATATTGTGGTGGGAAGTGGGGATATGGTTGTTATGCCTGGGGCGTCTGAGGGCACAAGGGTTCATCACAACGATGGGGTCGAGGTGCCAGTGCCGGAAAATGAAGAAGAAAGAACATAGAACGGTGGCGGAACGACTGAAGAAGAGTTTGATCGGATGTGGTAGACGGATTTTCGGTATTCGTCTAGTTATGTGCACTTAGACTGCATTTTCAAAAGGTTTGATGTAAAGCTACATCCATACACTGGGAAGATTACAGCTCCAGGTCCACTGCTGACTTAGATTTCGTTTATTATAGAAGCATTTACTTTGAGGGACTATTCTTTTAGAAACCAAATAACTGTTTGTGACTGTCTTCGGGCGTAGATGAGGAGGTGAAGATAAAAAAAGATACTGATTTGCGCTGGAATTTCTGATCCTTCCCCCATAGGAACCTTGCCAAGCTCAAGGGATCGAGGTAGCTGGACTTTTGATACACAACTATGCAGTATTGTTTTACGTCCGTGAGCTTTTATGGGCGTCTCATAGAATCAAACGATCCGAATGATTTGTAGTCTGGAAATAGTGCCGTCGCGTTGTGCAGTTCCACCGGCGGCGCCAATCGGACTCCCAAGCATTTCGATCTCCTGTTTCTCGGCAGTGACTGCTACTCCAATCCGCCTGAATGTACTGGTGCTAGTATCGACAGAAAGGAGTAGTAGATAAGACACGTAGCCACCGGGGGTTGACTGTGTCTGAGTGGGAATGTAGTAGAGCCCGTTGGCGTTGTTCTCGTCCTCGAAACTTCTCTGGCCCACATCCAGATGTACTAGGGGGCCATTTTCCCAGTCCTGCTTTCCGCTATCTTTGACGATGACGCCATTGACCCGCAAGAACAGCTGCTGCAGCTCCAGAGTGTATCTCACGACCATACGAAACGGTCGTACATAGCATTTGAGAAGCAGATGCCCTCCCTTCACGAGACCTGTCTCGTCCCCTGAGACGAAGTCCAGATGGACGTCGACCACCTCGATAAGCAAACATGAATGTGTCGGCGCAAAGAGGCTGATCCTAGCATCAACCGAAGCCCACGAGAAAGACGGTGCACGATACGTTTCAGGTCGCTTTGACGGCGAGCCGTCGCTTTGGCTTTCGCCATCGACGTGCCAAAGCAGACTGCTGGCCAGATATTTGCGCCACATACCAACGACGTATGTATCGTTAACGCGTGCCGAAAACTGCTTGGCGATTCCCGAAAGAGCGATCAGTTTGTCAGAAGACTTCGTCAGGCGGGTATCAGAGTACGCCTGCGCGATCCTGTTCCACGCTTTATAGTAGAACACGGGGTCATCAAGTTCTGGTCCTTCTGTCGGTATTTCCTCGCCATCGGCTATCGGGTACAGCTTCTTGAACTTCGCATCAGCGCTTTGTCGTACTGGCCCGGGGAGCGTGTCGGGATAGCACTCAGCCGCCGCATGTTCCCTGCATTCCCAGAAGAGCTGGTCCCGGCCGAAGTGAAGAACTCGCGGGGAGAGAAGGCGCTCCTGAAGGACCCATCCGCGCTTATTTAGAGGACACTGCCCGACAGCATGACCCCAGAATCCCAAGTCGACGATACTGCAGTTCAAATAGTCCGCACCCAGTCCGAGCCCCTTGACGCACAGTTCAACAGCGGTTGTCTCGCTGATTCGTGGGTTTCTCTCGAAGAACAGCCCTTTTGAGCTGTCTCGCGCACCTGCAGCGGATGTGTTGCAGTAAGAATGGGAGTAGACCTTGTGCATCAATCCGGCCTCGACCAACCAGTCCGAGAGGTCATCTCGATCTTGCATGATGCAGAGAGAGTCGATCCATAGATACCGTACGCCAAGCTTTCGCGTAACCTGAATAGCTTCACGAAATGTCTTGGGAAGCTTGTCCAGGTTGATGCCCTTCCGAGACTCGCTGAACGTGGACTTCTTCAGTTGCAAAAATTCCGCAGTGCCCCAGCAATGACTCAGAGTGGTGTATCGTTCATTGCGAGCAGGCAGGTGTTCTGAGGTAACGATGAGGCGGAATGTGTCAAGACCCAGGTCTGGAGCACCCAAGTCCAGTAGACGGGTAGGATACCAAGGCTCAACCGTTGCCTCGACATTGCAAGCATGGTGTGTGGATGCGCATCCTTGAATCCACGTGGTAGCTTTTGACCATGCTTCTTCAGAGGAAGTGTCTTTGCTGACGAATGGCGTCTTCTTCTCACGGTCTGTACCTGCCGGTTTGAAGCGTTAGAGGGGATATCGTGTTTAAGGAACCGTCGAGCAACAGACCAGGTCCCCTCTGAACGACGTATGTCCCAGAAACGTCCTTCCTCGCCATCGGAATTTCATCGCGGAAGTCTGACTCGAACGTAAGGGACAACAGGAGATCCATGCCGGCAGCATGCACCCCTTCTTCTTCTCCAAGGTTAATGATAGCGCAGATGATGACCAGCCCGTCAAAGTGCTCGAGCGCTTCTCCAGCCACCGGAAGCTTTGACTTGAGTGCGTGGCGAGACTGCCACTGGAGGTCGAAACCCCTCAATGCAGACTGATCATTCTCGTCCATTTGAAACCAGAACGGGTAGCACAGCTCGCATCCATCCCTTGCGGATAGCTCAAGGCTCGCAATCGATCTGTGGTGAGCAAGTAGGACGTGCGGCTCCGTGGCGTCGCCATTGCTTTGCACCCACCCTTTCCGGTGGTAGAGTGCGTCGACGCAGACCTGGCATATCATTTCTCGAGCAGAAGTTATCCGCGTTACGATTATTTCGTTCAATCATCCAACGCGTCAGTTAATGCTAAAGAGGGTTTAGACTTTGTCGGGATCTGCCTGACGCCCGTAACAAGAGGGATGGAGCCCTCGTTGCAACGACATGCAGTCATCATTCACCCCTGCCTGGCAGCTTGGCGCTCTTTGCGCCCAACCGCCGCCCAAACATGAATGACTGGACATTTGATTCGCGAGTCCCGAGAAAATCAGCCCACAACGCCTGAAAGTAGCCAATAAAATTTGTCGTGGGTGAGAACAAGATGCTCCATCTCCGTATCCGTAGACACCCTGTACAGCGTTCCCGAGTCTTCTAGCTGGTGTCAACTAACCATTCCTAGAGGGTGTCTCTACTGCTTTTGCTACTGTCACCATCATCACCCTCGTCCAATATCTGTGATGCAGTGGAGAGGTTCCTCCTAGGAAGGGATAGCTGACGCCAAATAAGGGGCCGGGGCTACCGTAGTGACGATTCTAGAGTAGCACCCCCTCAACCCCTCTTCTCCTCTCTAACTTTTCTTTATCATTTGACCACCCCCCATTTCCTACCTCTTCATCCTCATCCTCGGATGCTTTATCAAAGCCGTGGCATGTCAACTTTGTATCGCACCTTTTTGAGTCAATTTCCAGCTCCGAGGAGTTAACTTCGCTGCCATGGAGGCAGTTGGCTTCGCCAGCAGCCTCCTCACGCTTGTGGAAGTCTCCGGCAAGATTGTCTTGGCATGCTACAAGTACCACCAGGACATAAAGAGCGCCAAAGAGGACATAACCCGGATTCGCAGTGAGGCGACAAGCATCAGAAGTGTGGCCGAGCGACTGCTAGAAATGACCAGCAGGATGACTGGTGCCACACTTCCGACCCTTCGTGCCCTGTGCGACTCTGACGGCTTGTTGGACTCATTCCTCAAGGACCTCAAGGACCTGAGCCTGTCCATTGAACCTCCATCAGAAAAGATGAAGAAGCTGGTTTTTATCCTGAAATGGCCGCTGACGAAATCCGAAACAGAGAAGTCGTTGGTGGCTATGGGCAGGATAAAGGCCACGCTTCAGCTGGCTTTGGCGGCGGACACCGCGTTTGTCAACGTCTTCGTGTTGAATAAATGAACGTTGCTAATTTTCTGCCAGAGAGAACGTTAGTTCCATACTCGACCATGCTAAATCTCTACCGGAGATCGGATCGGGCGTTTCGAAGCTCGTCAAGCAATCAAATATATCAAGGAGAGGTAATGCCTGTCAAACTTCATTGGCGCCTTACTCAACTAAGTCGACGTAGACAGCGACTTAGCGGATTTCATTCGTTTAATCCGTGGACGTGATCAAGAACCTAAACTAAAAGAAGAAACCTACAAAAGGATAGACGGCACGGGGCAATGGCTCATCGGACGCGAGTTGTACGTTGACTGGAGAACAAGGCCAGGCCAGCTACTTTGGTTGCATGGCACCTGTGAGTTTCTGAGGCTTCAGTCTACATTAATTCAACCGGCTAATGGATCTCAGCGGGATGCGGAAAGTCAGTGTTGTGGTAGGTAGCCGAAGTCTTGTCGAGAATCTCATAGCACAGGTTTCCTAACAGCCATAGTTCGAGAATCATCGGCGATCTTCGAGGTCACTGCAAACTCCTTCCAGCAAGTAGTCTTTGCTACTATTTCTTCGACGGGTCCGACCAAGAAACTACCAGTATTGAAATCATCTACCGATCCATAATCTTGCAGCTTTATCCCCAATACAAAGATGTCCTCGGCAGTACGAGCCTTGGACGTCACGACCTGGAATTGAGGGACTCCCTATCTAGATTGGCACATGGTGGGGCGGAATGCCAAACCCTTCAGGAGATTCTCGAAATACTTCTCGGTTTTTTCGACGACAACTACCTGGTCATTGACGGCCTAGACGAATGCGAAAATCCAGATTCCCTCGAAGAGACGTTGCAATTCATGGGTACGATGCTAGAAAAGCACAATGCTTTCTCGGTGCACCTGGTAGTCTCTAGCCGTCCGCTAGGAAGATTGAAATTAGCCTTCGAGGATTTGCACGCCGTTACGATTTGTGTCGATAATGAGGACACGAGAATGGACCTTGAAACAGCGCTTCTAGCCCACTTAGCCGGCGATTCCAAATTCCGCCGATGGCCGCCGCCGCTGAAACATAACGTCAAGACAACTTTGCTTTCCCGCGCGAATGGATGGTAAGAATCTCTTTACTTCTCCCATGGGAAAGACCGAGAATGCGGATCTGACATAATGCTCTCCAGTTTCCGATGGTTAGACTGCCAGCTTCAGGAATTGAAGAAATGTTCGACGCAAGGTGCTGTCCGGGACGCTTTGACACAGCTTCCTGGGTCTCTCCAACAGCACTACGCCCGCGCTCTGGAGAAAGTTCACATTAGGGACCAAGTGTCCATTAGGAATTTGCTGCTTTGGGTTACCTTTTCACACAGACCGGTGGGTATTCCGCGAAGATTACCAAATTGAAACAGCCATCGTTGACTCAAGATGTAGTTATCACTGGAAGAGGTTGCTACTGCAATCTCAATCAACTCAGAGTCGAGAGATATCCCCTTTGTCGATGAGGACCTGGAGCTCTTTGATCTCGAAGACTTTTTGGACTCGTGTTCCAGCCTTGTTTGTACACTTCGCGATCCTACTGATACATTGAATCCTGGAGGGAACCACGTTCGCCTGGCTCACTATTCAGTCAAAGAATTCCTCGTTTCGGATGCTTTCAAAGAGGACATGTGCCCAAGATTTGGACTAGAGGAAAGATCAGCTGAAGCTCGCCTCGCGAAGTCATGTCTCGCTTATCTCGTTCAGACGAATGAGCACGAATCGGAGGATATCTGGGCTCTGAACCCTCTCGCCGACTATGCGGGCCGTTTTTGGCTGAGCCACTGAGAAGCGTCTTCAGAAGAATGGAAAAGCACCACTCTATGGGGCCTCACTACCGACCTCTTCGATGCTCGCAAGCCATACTTTCGCACTTGGATGAAGGTAGCTGTCATCGACATGCCTTGGGAAAAGAACGTACGAGCCCGCGCAAAACTGAAGCCATCAGAGTACAGCCCTTTGTACTGTGCCGCTTGGTACGGGCTTGAACATGTTGTAGAGTGGATAACTCTACAAGGGACCATCACAGAAGCCCCTTGCGGGCTATTTGGCCATCCCTTGCAAGCCGCGGCCAAGAGAGGTCACTTTGCCGTAGTGAAACTCTTGCTCAGCGCCGGGGTCATGTGAATGCGGGGGACGGTCGACACGAATCAGCCATTTGCGCCGCTGCTTCCGAGGGCCACACCAACATCGTCCGCGAACTATTGGCGGCTGGCTCCCTTGCTCAACCTTTTATTCACGGCGTATTTGATGACCGTCGAACTGATCCGCTCTATCTAGCCGTGGAAAAAGGCAGCCTAGAGATAGTTGAGCTGCTACTGGCTCACGGTGCGACGGATTATCGTGCTCTGAAAGCTAATCCTGCGAGCGCTTTGGAATGTGCTACGCAAGACGGCCGGCTAGACATTGTGAAGGAACTTCTGCGTCACAATGGCGTTCTGTCACCAAACAGCAAATCTAAGGTGCCTCACATGTTTCCAAGCGGATTCGCAGTTAGCCAGTCCTCTGCCTCCGAGCTCGGTCATAAGGACATCCTTCGAGAGTTGGCCAAGCATGAGATGGGACCTAGCGACAAGGTTTACTATGCGGCTCGAGCGGTGACCTTTCACTTCTCCTTGAAGGCTTGAATGATGGCGCAGAGGTCGATGCTACTGATTTGCAGTCCGCTTTAGTTTCTGCGGCTTCAGCAGGAAGCTTGGCGGTTTGCGAAGAACTCCTTGATCGAGGGGCAAATCCAAATTTCAAATCGCTCACAGCTGCCATCAGTGGCAAGAACCTGGACGTGGTACGACTGTTGGTGGATGCAGGGGCAGACATCACCCCTCCCGGACGTGGCCCAATCTGCGAGGCTGTTGTGCGACAACAATGGAAAATTGTTGATTTTCTCGCCGGCAAAGGGGCAGATCTGCATCTGGCTCTCAAGGACGCTGTTCTGCATGGAGATTCGGAAGCTTTCAAGGAGATTATCAAACTGGGGGCAGTTATCAATCGCCATGGATGCGAAATCCTACAGGAATCTGCCAGAGGAGGGAGCGTTGTCATTATCGCTTACTTCCTGGAAATGGGCATGGATGTCGACTCGACCAGCGATAGCTCCCGGATCAGGCCATTGATTCAAGCTATTCGATCGAAAAAGTGGAAAGCAATGCGTTTCCTATTAGATCGCGGTGCCGATATCAATGCTGCGGCGCTGGCGAGACACGAACAGCCAGACGACGCCAAAAACGACATCGGTACGCCTGCGCCTGGTTCGATCGAGGTCCACGGAGAGACACCTCTTGCCGAGGCTGCTAAAGTTGGCGCTGAGAACATATGTTTGGAGCTGATACAACGCGGCGCAATTGTTCGGACAGATTCTCCCGCTGCATCGAGTACACCTCTTCTGTATGCTATCTCGGAACACCTTTCGCGGCTTTTCGATGAACTTCTTCAACGCGGCGCCGATCCGAATCAACGAGGGACCATTTTGAGTGCCTACTGCCCAAAGCCAACCACGCCACTTCTACTCGCTATCGAGAAGAGAGACATAAGTGCTTTGCATCGGCTCATGGCTGCTGGTGCTGACGTTAATGGGCAGGATCCTGAGGGGCTCAGTCCGCTTCATCGGGCAGCAGGGATCAGGAGCTCTTCTCGCACGAAGAAGACCAACGATGAGGGGGAAGATACGGACATTCTGAAACACCTCATCCACAAGTATCATGCAGATGTCAACGGCCCCCGACTCCTCAACGGCAGCCTGCCAATCCACTCAGCAGGGTCCCGAGGCAGAGTGGAACACGTGCAGATCATGTTGGACGCGGGGGCGGATGTAAACGCTCTCAACAATGCTGGACGAACACCGATGCACTGGGCTGCCGAACGAGGACGATGGGATGTGGTTGAGCTGTTGCTAGACAGAGGAGCGGATCCCCAGATCAAGTCGACCGAAGCCAGCCTGCAAACAGCCTGGGATCTGGCGCAGGCCGCTCGGGATCAACCGCTGTGGAAGGTGCGTGCTATCAAGGGCTGGGACAATGCGAGGATCGAAGCACTGTTGGAGAGATTGGAGGGCATTAAAGAGGAGTAACAGATTGTTCACGGCCAAATCATTTCATTTCTGTAGTATTCTTTGCACTACCAACGTCAGTATTGTGAGAACTGCCCCTAGCGAATATCAATCAAGTGTTCCGCATCTTGACGTTGAGAAACCTTCGTGATATTGAAACTTACTGCCCGTCATACCTCTCAAACAAACCCTCAATCTCCCTCATTCTCACAACGGCATCCTCAAGCGTCGGCCACTCTCCATCTTCTCCAACATCCCGCTTGTTGCCCTCAACCCAAGCAGCATACCTCTCATACACCTCGCCCACGTTCCTCGCCCTGACAGGCAACTCCTCCTGCCAAGCCTCCCACTTCCACGGCACCTCCTCAACGACATCACTGTCGTGATCATGCACCCGTATCACAACGGGCTCGACGTACGAGTCGGAGTGCAAATACAGCCCGGCGGGGCTCTCGACCTCCACCTCCCCCTTCTCCCCGACGATCCTCCACACAAACGCAGACCGGCCCTTGAACGGCGTTCCGTTCCGGAACCGCACAGCCAATGTTGCGCCGTCAACCGCGTTTCCCCCCTGCATCGCGCCGTGGAGGGCGATGAAGTCGGGCACGTCCGACGTGACGATCCTCCGTTGTTCACCGGTGTCGTCGCCTAGGACCTTGATAGCGGGCCGCTGGAGCTGCATCCTGCTCCCAACGGAGCCCTCGACGAACTCGCCCAGGACGTGGTGTATGAAGTCTATCGCGTGCGTGAACGCGATCGTCACAGGGTTTCCACCGACCTTCCTGTCGGCGAAGTACGCCAGCCCCTCCGGCAGTCTGTCGCGAGGAAGCAGGCTCCCGTATGCCTCGACGTCGCTTCCGAGGACCCTACCCACGCGTCCGGAGTCGATGAGCCTCCTGACCTCGCGCACGACCGGAGCGACCCGCCCCTGGAGGCCGACGATGCTGTTACCGGCAGAAGCAGCAGCAGCAACAAGCTCTTCTGAGGTTGCGAGCCCCTGAGTGAGAGGCCACTCCATGTAGACCGCCTTCCCCGTCTTCAAGGACGGCGCAATAAGTGCGGCGTGCGTGTCGACACGGGTGACGCAGACGACCAAGTCCACGTCCGGATCGCGCGCCAGGGCCTCCGGGTCGCCGTACGTCTTGACAACCTCGGGAAGACCGAAATGCGAGCGGGCGTTGGCGGCCGCTGAGACGCTGGAGTTGAGCAGGGCGACGATCTGATAATGTTCGCTGCCGCGTGGGGAGAGGAGGTAGGGGAGGTGGGCCTCCGCCGCCCACGAGGTCTTTGCGCTGGCGGAGAGCCCGATCAGGGCGATACGGATAGGCGACATTGGTGTTTATATAGAGTGCTCTATTTATCTAATGAAGAGGTATCAATGTTTAGGCACGCACATTGACTTACAGCTAATTTATCTGGCACAAAAGCTGGCACTTTTATCATTTCCTCTCCGGCATTCATATTCCGATTTTTGGCCTTTACTCCTCTCAGCCCATGAGCGAATTATAAATCGCGAACCGCTATTAGGCTATTTGTCATTCGCGCGAGCACCTGTAAGCTTTAGTTAACTGGTCAGCATCAGCAGCTAACTAAAGCCTTTCCCGACCTAGGAGGTGGCGACATCATCGTGCATCGTCGGGGTAGGCAATCAAAAAGTGGGGACATCAAACACGGCCTCGGATCCGATGCGGCCGGACGGGCGGGGACCCACCCTTCCCGTTTCCGACACCGGGCCCGGGAATCGAAAGCTCTGCCATGAACCGCATCTCGGGAACCAGATCCTTCCTCTCTCCCGCCCGAGTGACCCGAAAGCATATCCCGTACTCGGTCAAGAGCCGAGGGTATGGTGGGGGAAAGATTCAAGCCATGGCGCGTCCATAAATAGAAATCGAGATAAGCAAGTTTTCTCCTCCCCCCCATCCGAAAGCCAGCCATCAAGCAAGCCATCAGCAAAACGGGGAAAAAAGAGACTTTTGAAA
The DNA here is from genome assembly GCA_014235945.1 of Colletotrichum plurivorum. NCBI lineage: Eukaryota > Fungi > Ascomycota > Sordariomycetes > Glomerellales > Glomerellaceae > Colletotrichum > Colletotrichum plurivorum. The sequence continues at coordinate 46,450 of WIGO01000193.1, forward strand.
CATGCATGTTCCCGTACCAGGCCCGTCGCCGGCCGCCACATCTCCCCAGCCAAGGCGGGGCTGGGGGGGAGTGAGCATCGAACAAACTCTCACATCTCACATTTTTTTCGTTCAATTGTCTTTTCTGACGTTTTCTTGTTTTTTGTTGTTCCCATTCCCGAGACTTGGGCGCCTCCCGAGACTTTGATCCTAGGTGAGGCGACACAAGGTCCGTCCCGAAAGTCCGATCTATCTCATACCCGGCTTCGGGAAGGCGGAGGAGTTGTCAGTTGTCAGATGTTGTTGTTGTCTCTCCCCCCCCTGCTCCATCTTTCCTCATCCGCGTCGACGGCGACCTGCATCACTGTCTCGACCAAGCAAATCCAGTCCCAGATAGAAAAGAGAAACACGCCCGCATCCTTCCTCCCATCGCCATCTCATACCCATCTCAAGCCCGTCAGCACCTAAGCTGCAAATACCCACCGGCATCCCCCCTCCCGGTCCCATTCTCCTCCCCTCCTCGAATCCAATGCTCCCAGCCGCCCACCCAAAGAATAGCTGCGCCACCGCCATGTAAATAACAGAAGCAAAGGAGAAAAGGCAGCCCGCAGCACCACCACCACTCAACCAACAAGCCCGCCACGATCGTGAGAAAAAAAACAAGAATATTCAGCGAATGTCACGGCGACCCGCATCTGAAACACACGTGGCGCCGGACAACATACACACATATCCCCCCCTCTCCTCCTCCTCACATTAAGACACCAACACGCCATCCCCAAACACGAGCCATCTTGGAGGGCAGCCACCTTGCCTCAATCAATCTCAATCTTCGAACCCAACGCGAGAGAGAACGCCTTGCCTTCCCCCCCTCCCTCTTAGGTAGGTACCCCGCACGTCCGACGGGGCCGGGGGGCGGGCAGGCAGGCTAGCTGCAATGCGCGCGCACTCTTGTCAGCGGCAGATGAGAAGTGAGCGGCACTTGAACTATTTCCGCACGCGCGTTGCCGATGTAATTAATAACCCGAATATGAGACTCCTTGCTCGGGCGTAAGATCGAGACCCGTCGCGATCGCGACGCGTGGACGAGGACGAGGCTAACCTAGACACTGATGGAGGGGGTCGAGACGAGGATGTGGTGTTTCCCCAAAACCCGCGGGATTGCGAAAGAAAATCTGACCCCCAAGTCCGTCATCATACGAGGAAAAGAATGGCTTGCGTGTTGGGAAGCAAAAAAAGGGAAAATACGAGGAACACATTCAACGCGGCTGGCTTGCTTCATTGTGACTTGCAAGGCGGGATCTTTTCAGTACCTATGACATCGAGATCAACTTTCTCCCGCGCCATCCGGGAGGCAATCACGCAAGATGTTCACCTCATCTTCGACAAGGCCGCAACGAAACCGGCTTGGCCATCACAATACGAGGCACACCCTATTCGGTGTCAGCGAGATAGTATAGGTAGATAGCAATAGATGTAGAGGTCCGTCTAGGAGGACGTGGGAATGGGCCAGCCGCGACCCCAGCTGAAGGGCCGGTCGAAGATGCGAGAGCCGCGCTCCCCGGCTCTCGCAACAGCGACGCCACAGCGGCCCAAGAAGCCTCACAGTGAACGACGCCCCTAAAGACCGAGGCCGCCTGCAGTACATCAAGTTTGTCGGAGGTATCGGGCTTGTGATGGCGCCGGCATACAATGTGGGCCTGGTAGTGGTCCAAGGTGGAGTGACAGGATGTGATCGACCTCTGAGTCAAATACGAAGACACGGTCACGCGGCAAACGATCGAGATAATGATTCTCAGGTAGTCTTATTCATGCCGCTTCGCGGTGGCGAGCTACCTCTGAACTATCACGGCCCAAGGCCGGAGGCTGCGGCCAAAACGGATGCAGCTGAGCCCGGCTGCCTGTGGCAGGCAGAAGGGCTCCCGGCTCGGTCCTACCGTCGCACCAGGCCTTGCTCCTGTGATACGCCAAGTAAATCCACAAAACAATAGGCAGCCACTGTCCCGTGGGCCTAGGTCTGTAACTCCGGTGTGGTTTTCCCCCAAGTCTAAGATCATTTTGTCCTCCCCGTGTTTTTTTTGTAAGAAAACATCCTCCTTCCAGTGGCTCCATATGTTCCTCCAGGTGATAGGAAAGTATCTACAGGCTCCGAGCGCCGCCCAGCGGGGACGCTCGCTGTTGTTCTAGACAATAAGTTTTAGACAATAGACAAAAAAAACAACAAGATTTGTTGTTGGCGGTCCGGCTTGGGACCTTTCTAGGTGAAGAAGAGATTGTAAACAGCAAACGCCAAGGGTCGTGACACGTCGTAAGAAACGTAGCCTGAGGTAGGCGTGTGTTGGTCAAGGAGTGACGACGGTGGGGTATCTCATGAAGAACAAGCTTGAAGAAAAGGGTAGGGATCGCCGACGTCAGCGATCAGTGATCGTCATCGTTGTTTCGGGGGCATTAATCGTAACGGTAGATCTTTCGAGCCCGGGGCTCGCATCTGGAGGTGCCCAGCTCCAGATTCTGTATTTGAGGCAGGCCTTGGCCCAAGGTTGCTTCACCTGTGAATGCCGACCTTTGCGAGGCCGCGCCAGAAGCGGCTGTTCTTGCGCTCCTCGCTCCTGGAGCGTATCATCTTTGTGTCGCGCTCCATGGGCCCGACAATGTCCTCGTCTCCGCGCCCGGGGAACTTGCCCTCGGGACCGACGAGTCTCGGGATGGCCGTGGGGACGCCGTCCTCGAGACGCCGCCATTGTTCGCCAGCAAAAACATCGTCGTTGACTGGCCGGCGCAGAATGACAGAGCCACCGCTCCCAGCACGGACGCGACCGCGGCTGCGGCTTCGGGAGCCTTCGTCGCGCTGAGGGCTTGACTTGCTGGCGGCGACTATACGCTCCATGGCCTGCTCGTGGAAGTTCCACCAGGTCTTATCGATTTCGGCCCACTTCGCCTCGGTGAGCGCGTATATCTTGGACGTCTCACCGTAGTTCTCTCCAGTCCGCACGAGATGCTTGGTGTAGTTGACACGGGCGGCCTCCCAGTCGGCGCGGAGAAGCCGTAGGCTCGCCATGTTGGCCTCGGTCGGCTCATACGGTTGCGGGGAAATGGTGAAGTTGGCATGGCCGAGTCTGTCTGACCACTCATCTTGAAGAATGGATGGAAACCCTAGAGGAAGGTCCTGACTTGACTGAGCGTGGCGGAAGGACGAGATGGATGGTTTTGTGCTGAGTGAAGGGGTGGCAATGCGAGCCAGCGACTGAGTCGACGGAGCCTCCATGGAGAGAATCGTGGGGGCTACAGTAGGAGACTGGAGCGGGCTGGGTTGAGGGGCTTCCGTTGGGGGGGTGTTGAGAAGGGGAGGAAGCAAAGGCGTCGCCGCAAGGGCGCGGTCGCGCTCGATGCTTTCCCTCTCGTTGTTGGCCTTCGAGATGTCGATAGGAGCGGGGCCATTGACACTTTCGGTGCTGTCCCAGTATGACGTGGCGGGGGTGGGAACCAATGGCTCGTTCATCTGCCGTGGGGGACCCGAAAGCGAAGACGAGCGACTGGACGCCGCGCGAGACACGGAGTGGACGGTCTCGTAAGTAAGCTCGGCCGTCGGCGAGGCGGTCAATTGTGACCGTTTCGTGGTCGACTTCCATCGCGACAGCTGAGGGAAGCGCGTTCCGATGCGGGAAGCCAGCCCAGAGAAGGGCGACTCGGTGCCGCTCCGTTGTCTCTCCAGCGTCGCAGAGTGATCCGTCTCGCTTGAGAAACCCAGGTCGTAGTCGATGTCGAAACCGGCAGGGTACACGCTGTGAAGCGTTTCGGAACTCTCGTGGTGGATGCATGGCTCATCACCTAAACCGATATATTAGCGCGCCCGTTTGACCTGTTACACGAGAAGTCAAGTCCACTTACACAAACAGCCGTAGAGGTCGAAGGGCTCATCGAAAGGCTCGGCCAGGATAGTGCTCTCGTCGAACTCGTCACGTTCCAGAGGCTCCTCCTGGACGTCAGGAAGCGGGCGCTTGGAGGACTTGGAGTGGGAAATCGAGGTGGGTGATGACGGGCTTTCGTTGCAACTAGTTGGTGCGAGATCGATCGATGACGAAGAGCTGGAGTAACGCAGGTGTCCACGCGTCGAGAAAGTCGGCGTCACGGGAGATGCAACGTCGGATGAAGACGAGTTCGCCGCGTAGTAAGCGTACTGGTGATCCATGTCGGAGTCGACAAAGTCGGGCTGCTGTTCCTCGATCTTGCGGCGTTCTTCGACAAGCTGGGGGAGTAATAATGGCTTCAGCTTGGGCGACATGGTGACTGCCTCAACCTCGGGCTGCTTCGCCTGGGCAGAGAGGTGAATGCGGTGAATGGGGGAGGCGGTCGCGGTGGGTGTCGTTGGTGTCGTTGTTGGAGCAATGGGTGGCAATGTGCAAAGGTTCTGCGGTGGCGGTTGGGGAAAAGCCCGGCAAAGATGACGATCGATACTGGGGGGCGCTGTTGTGTCGTTGCAGCTTGGCGAGTGTGGTGGGGTAGGCGGAGGATTTAAAAAAAAACAGACACTGCGGTGACAGTGAGATGGGCCAAAGACGTGTCGTGCTAGGTCTCTAGTGTGCTGTCTCGTTCGTCACACATCCGTCTGATGGGGAGCTGTCGTTGAAGTGGTGCAAGGGTGTCTGTCTGTCGTTGTTGTCGTTGGCTGCTGCGTGTCGGCGGCTGTAAGTACCATTCAGTAGGTCCAAGGCGATGTTCTGTCGTGTGTTGTCGGCGGCACTCAAACGTCGATGGAGTTTCAACTCGACATTCTCCACGATGATTAGGTTTCTTCTCCTTCTCTTTTTCCCGTGTGTGATTTGTTTTTCTTCACGAACGTAGCGTTGTGTCGTTTCAAGCGCCGACAGTCACGCGGTGGTGGTGGCCGTGACCAGTGCTGGAGCGGGGGACGGTTGCAAGATTTCCCTGGTCGTTTCCAATGAAGCCTGCGTGGTGTTCGAAGCGGCCGTTTGTCTTTGGCGGTGACTCGTCCCACGTGTACGATTTGGGGGCAGGGTACCTCGGTTTGGGTCGCGGTGGTTGGGCGCGAGTATGCCGGTATTGCGAGGGGGCCGGCAAGAATATGTATGTGTAGGTAGGTATGCTGAGTTGCGGTGCGTTGCGGTATGCGTGCGTGCGTTGTTGTTCCCTCAGCGCAGAAGCCTCCTCTTCCAATCAAACGGGGCGGCAATGGACCCAACGCGACAAGCAGGCAGCTCCGGGTCTTGCTGCACGTGAGCGGAATGACAGCGGTTGACGGGGTGCGGAGACGGAGGACGTAGACGCAGTTCGCGAAAGGGTAAGGGCGGTCGACGATATATGAGACGACGCGGTGCGGTGTGGTGTGGTGGTTGCTGGGTTGGACGACAGCAGTTGCAAGTGGTCGACAAAGAGCTGCGCGGACGACGGACGACGGCCGGTGGCTAGGACTGCAGCTGTAAGAGAAGAGACGGGAGACGGGAGACGGGACGAGGAAGGGTTCCCAGTTGGTTTTGCAGCAGTTGGAGGGTGGGCGAGGAAAATGTATGGACGGTGCCGGGTGCCAAAGCAGAGCAGAGGCAAGGTAAAAGGTAAAGAAAGGCAAGGGTAAGGTAGGGGAGTGAGGACAAGGGAAGGGGTGGACGAGCCGAAGAAGAAGAGGAAGTCGACGATGAGGGGAGGGGAGGGGAGGGGGTGGGGGGGGGTGTGTGGAACATCGTGTAGTTGTCGAGGTGGAGGAGGAGGAGGAGGAGGAGGAGAGGGAAGGAAAAGACACCGAGCGAACACCACCGCAGCGGAGCGGGCAGGGTGTGGGGACACTGGAGGAAGGGCCTGGAGCCCAGGACCGGGGGGCGTGTCGATGGGAAGGGTAGGTGGCCGGGAGAGCTAGGTACCTAATAGGATAGGTGGAAAGGCTTGGTCTGGTGGGATTTTAGCAAGCCGGGCCTAACGAAGCTTGGAGTAGTGGATATACTATGGTAGGTGACTTCCTTGAAGGACGGCGTAGCAAGGAAGGTAGGTAGACCACGGATACACTAACTACCTCACTTTTGGGGGAGGAAGGAGGATGGAACCGCCCGTAGCTGAGGTATCTATGCTGCCTACGTAGTACTTGCCTGCTACTCTATATCACAGCTGTTTACTAGGTACTGTACCTTCCATGGCAGAGCAAGGTGGTATTCAAGAGAAGTATTCTAGGGGTGCCTGCCTTGGAGAAAGGCGCTGCGAGTGTAATAATGGAGCAAGTACGGAAAGCGAGGGTCTCTCGTGTGCAGCTTCTTCTTGAGGAGGGCAACGGGTACGTGCCGCACTCTCTGGGCGCTGGCTTTTTTTCTTCTGGGCCCAAGATGGGAAGGTGGGTACACCACAGACGAGGAGTACGTACACTACAAACAGGCAGTGTAGTGTGTAGATGAAGTAAGCAACACACCGGCGGCAACAGCAGCACTCAGTTCCCACCTCATGTATGATGTACCTACCTCATCACTCACCACCACAACATACGGCGTAATACCTTACTCTAGACGACCACGACGCTGGCAAGTGTTTCCCAAAGCCTATGACACACCACACGCAGCAAGAAAAAGGGAAAGATCAAGAGAAGCCACATCCGCTCGGCAAGACCAAGCGAGCAACAAGAGCCTACACCACTCTGGCATTGATGCCGAGGCCGAAAAGGCGGACGACGAGGGTAAAAAGGCGAGGACGGACGGCAAAGAAGACGCGACGACAGGGAGAAAGAACAAGGTCTTGGTCCACCACCATCAGGCGGGGACAACAAACGACGTGACGTGGGGAGTCATTGAGCTCTCGTCTCAGCCCATTCACTCTCCCTCTCTAGTTTCTCAGTCTCCGTTGCCTCTGCGGCGAAATGCATTGGCGCAAGCCCACTACTATGATTGTGCCGTGCACTTGTTTCTTTTCCTTCTTTGTTTTTAGCACCATCTCCCAGGATCCGTCCCTCCGTGCCTCCCTCCTGGTCCGCCTCGGCTGTCTCAGAATGTAAAGAAGAAAAGAAGCATGAGGGCCCTTCTCTTTATTTTTGCCCTTGTCCTCCACGAACAATAAGCTTGCCCGGCACGCACCCTAGGCCCAAGACAGCCTAACCCAAACCCTCCCACTCATCCTCCTGGTGTCCGTGTCCGCTGCCGACCAAGCGCGGGCGCGGTGTGTAGGAGAGTGGAGGGCGTCCCTCGTACCCGCTGGCTGAGACTGCCGTCGAGACCTTGACGAGTAGTTTTTTTTTTTCTAAATTCTGCCTCAGGGTGTCGTTGTTCGTTATTGGTCCTTGCCGACGACCCCCCAAGCCCGCTCGGGGCCTTGCGCCGTGTAAACGTTCTCTGCTGTTGTGGTGCCGGAGCCACGTTTACTTGTTGTGTCCTGCATCTTGTAGTCTTTACATTTGGTTTCCATTTTTGGACGAGAAAGAGAGTGGGAAGAAGAGGCCTGCAACAGACAGAGATAGAGCAGGTACATGCGGTACGCAGTAGACACCTAAACCTACTGCTGTCTTTCCCTGGGGCTGACTTCCGATTCCGAGCTGCGAGACACGGGCGGAACGGAGCAAGACAACGTGACTGAGGGTGCGGCGCGCTGTCTTTGACCTGTCGCGGCCCCGCGGGGTTGTCGGTTCAACCTACCTTTCTGCCGTCGTCTGCGCTACCGGTATCTTAGCCCGACTCTGCGACGAGAGGGAGGCCATTCCCAGACCAGGCGGTGCTGGTGTGCGTCACTGCTCCGGCAACGACACCGGCGCTGGTTGGCCCGCATCGGGGTGTTGCCGGCGAACTGTGAACTGTGAACCCACCCACCTCTCTTACATCATCATGTTGTACCGGCGCAATGGCCTCTGGCTCTGATCATTTTTCCATGTGCAGAGAGAGCATAGCGTAGCAGCGGCAGCAGGAAGCAGGAAGAAGGATGATGCCACTGGCAGGGCTTCTCAGACATTGAACCTCCCGTCCCAGTCCCAGCAGACGTTCAGCAGCGGCAGTCAACGCTGATGCAGCGGAACGGCCTCCGCCATTGGGCAGCAGCGATGGGAAAAATCCTCAGTGCAGACCGCAGGCCTCAGGCATGACGAAATGGGAGCGGGACAGGGACAGGGTTCAGGGCTTTAGGGGGGAGCATCCAGCATTGGGCAAGAGGGACGTGGAGTAGGAGCGACTTTGGCTGTGGGTTGGGGGCTGTTCTTTCCCCATTGAAGTCGGCCGACCTCTTGCTTTTTTTTTTTTTTTCTTACTTGCGTAGGTCCAAAATGGAAGGGACGGGGAGCCTCAACCCGTTCGTTCCTTCCATCCTATGGATTTACCTATGGGCAGGTACCATGTAGTCGTCAATGGCCTGAGGTATCCGTACCATCACGTCTCTTGCCGTTGAGGTTTGCCCACGCTTCTTTGTTCACCTCCTCCGCAAGACTTCTCCTCTCCCCATTGCTGACATCGTCATTCTTATCGGCATCCGCATCGGCCCTCTCCGTCTTCTCGCACTGCCTCTTCGTCTTCATGGACGCTAGCCCAAAATCCGTTTCGTTTCCTTTGCGCAGTCAGGCAGGGTCCAGGGATCACAGCTCGGCTCTCTGCTCTCTTTGCTCTCTGCTCCCTGCCTATACCCAGCCCGCAGACGGACCGGGATTCCAGCACCACGTTCAACGTTTTTTTCCCTCTGCTCCAGCGTCTGCTCTGACCGGGGCCACCAAAGCGGGCAAGCGTCTTTCCCCCTCCCTTGTGTTTTTCTGCTTCATCCCTGCTCGGATTGCGATCCCCGTGGGCCCGTCTTCGGCAGGGTTCTCTCGGGAGCCGTTCGCCCAGTTGCCAGCCACTGACAGCAGAACCGACAGCGAGGAGTGACTCTGGCGCGGTACCGACCGTGGGTACGGACTGTACACCATCCCCCGGCACCGCATGTTGTGCTGGGTCGCGCCGTGTTCTGGGTTGGTCTGCTCTCCACCCAGATGGACCTCGCTCTGCCGATTCTGGGTCCGGCTCCAAGAGCCCGGTGGACTGAGGACATGACAAACTCTTCCTGGAGCTTGAGCCCGACCGGCGGACCGGCGGGGCTGCACAGGCTGCATAACCTGTGCACAAGAGACGCGCACAATTTGTCTTGCTGACAGCCAGAGCTCCAGACTGAACGAACCCCCCTGTGAGGTAAACGGAAGTTCAGCAAACTCAATGCCCTGCCATCCGACAAATCAAGCCAGCAAGGGACGACGCTGATGTCGAGAAACCATCATTTGGGCCTGGACCAGACTCGGCCGTCCCAAACGCCCCAAACCGGTCGGAGCCGCGACGCACGTCTTTGGGCAGTGGCAACTCATCAATCCTTCCAGCAGCTCTCGCTCCCGTTGACAACATCAGTGTACCATCAGCGTGCATACGCACGCAGAGGCTCGCTTGCTTTCTGGGGTCTTCATCGCTACGTCCCAGGCTTTCGGTCGTTCTTCCCGCCGTTTGCTCGGGTACTCAGTCCGCAGGGAACAGGGCTCGGTTTACTTCCCCGACCAGTAGGAACGAGTGACGACTCGCCAACGACGACGCCCCACGGCTGGCGAGCGAGCCAAGGCAACTAGCAGCAATTAATACGGCAGAAGCGGACATACAGCGCAGCATTGCAGTCATGCCCCATGGCCTTTGCCAAAATTCGGCCTCTACGGCGATTGCTACAACGGAAGCTTCCAAAGTCCCATGCCATGCGCCGCCGTCGTTGGCTCTCCTCCCCGGCCACTTGCTTCAGAACCCCACGCCTTTGGCAAAGAAGAAAGAAAAAAGCAAAAACAGAGGAGGTCGGCGAACCTGACAGACGACCTTGGGCCTTGGTTTTGTCGGCTGATGCTAGCCCTTTTTCACGGCTCTACTGAACCCCATCGCCAACGGCAAAGCCTCCAGCGGCCCCTCATGCCCCTTTGGGCCTCCGAGTTCTCCAGTATCGTCCTTGTCAACCGCCAGTCAGCCCTCGCTCGGTCGTCGCTCGCTGTCGCTGCTAGCGTCCTGTCGCTGTTGTCTCTTGCTCTGCCCTGCCGGCGGGCTTTCGTTCCAGGTTGGTGGGCAACGCAACGTCGTGGCGTGGAGGCCATGGAGTGTGGCTCTCCTCCTTCCTCCTGAGGAATGGTGGCTGGTGCCGGTGGGTGGGAGCCGATGGAATGGCATGGAACGATACGATGCGGATTTGGGGGCCGCATATCTGAGCCAGACGTGACAACTGACGCCGAGGGACAGAGACCGACAATTGCATGTGCCATTGCACGCGAGCGCATCTTCAGCAAAGGCCGATCCAGAGCCGTTGAGACACAATCCGCCGGTCGTTGGTTGCCATTGGAGCATCCCCGATCTTGCACCCCCAACTGTCGAGCACGCACCAACGTTCCAAGAAGCATGGGCCGTTTGTTGAACATCGCAGATACTATAACAGAGAGCTTACGGATATGGAGCTGATCGGCGGATGCGCTGAGCAATCAGCCGAATCTCGATGGGAGCTAATACCCAGGGCCGCTGTCGCAACTCGCAAGCGAGGTCGGTCGGGCTATGGAATGACGATTTTCGCCATGGCCAAGGTGAACCCGGTCAGCAGAGTCCGATTCCAATTGACAAATAACGTGCCGCTTTCTGCCCCAGGATCACGGCGTCTGCGCTCTCAGGGAACCCCTTCACAAGAACGAGAGACTGGCCGCTGTACAGCCCCGGGAATGAAGAGGGCTCATCGTCCGACCCTCAGCTTGAGTGGAGGCGGAGCTGAGGGGAAGGTCATGCCGGCTTCTAGGTCAGTGCATAACAACAAACACTCTCACTGTCTGATCGCTGTTTGTTTTTCTGCGGTTGTCATAACAGAACGAACGGACAGAGACATCACACACATGCGACAAACGCAATGTGGGGAGCGGAAATCGGAATGGTATCTTTGGACGTTCAGTGATTCCCGGTCTTCGATCTTGAATCAGCCATGGAGCTTTACAATGACTAAGGCACTTGCGGTTGCGTCATCGGCACCCACTGCAGTCTGTTCAGGATACTGGAGTGTCCCGCACAGAATTTTCGTCCTATTCGTCTCCACCACATCCCATGGCAGCCGGCCTATTATTCTGCCTTTAGGTGGTGACGCCCGGCTCCGACCTACTCCGACACAGGCTGAAAAGCAAAATAGCAGGCTGAACTGCTACTTGCTGCAAGACCAGTCCAGCGCTTCGCATTACCGCCCGATCGCCACGGCGCCACAGGTCTACTGAGCCGCCGCTGTGGTCTCTACACTCTCCAACTTCAGAGGCCATCTTGCCTGAATTGCCACCACGAGCGAGGCCCGAAGGCGCCGGACCTTTTGACGGCACCAGCGAATCGCCCGCGCTATTTACCCCAGCAACGATGCGCCGCCTCCGACGCTGACATATTGAATGGAGCTTGACTGACTCTGCCTCCGGGCTGAGCTTCGGAGCTGTGGCCGTAATCGCTCTCGCAACAAAGTCCCCTCTCCCTGTCTTGTCGCCCTTGGACCCCTGCGTAGCGCCTCAGACAGACAGACATGGACAGGCCAAGTTCGCCATCTCCTTCTGTCCGTCATCTCTGGCTTTGCCCCAACTTCGGTGCAATCACTGGCAACAATTTGACTTTAGGTTTTGTCGATCCCTTCCTGTTCCTGAAAACGTGTCATTGATTGAAATCCCGACAAACCAACTCTCGGGGCATTGTAAGCCTCGCTCCAACGAGCCGTCAACCAGCGACGACCACCGTCACATCGCGGCCACGGTTGAGGGCACGGCCAAAGTCTCACAGCACAGAGTGTCTAGACTCTCGTAGTTGGCACTGCGTTTCAACTCTCTTTGCGAGCAAAAGAGTCGCACCTGCAAGTGTTCTCCCGGACCGGCAGTGTGCCGTGCTGGTGCGTCCCAACGTGTTCGCCCTGGCGTCTTACAACGCAGATGCTGCACGAGCAACCCGAGCCTGGACGACTTGCGGACATTGCCTATCCACGTTGTAATCGGACAAACAGGGCTTCCTTCTCGGGGATCTTGTGTCTCCTTGCGGGACGGTGCCCATTTCCCCAGGTTCTATCGGCCTTGGCTTTGGCTTCTGTTCATTGGCTTGCGGCTCGCATGCCACAAGCTGGGTATACAAATCGAGTCATCGGTTTTCCCTCAACGTCTCACCAGGTGTACAAAGTGCGGGGGAAGCTTCCAATCCTCGCCAGCGAGAGTCGGCGGCAGGCAGGTCGATTCGCATTGCCTGTGATGCCTGCGTCCGTCCGATCTTCGAGGCTCGCCGGGAAGAACCACTGACACTAACACTGCATCTGTCCAACGTTCGGACGGCAGCACAAGGAAGAGGAAAGTTTCAACTTTTACCGCGACTATTCGCCTCCAAAGCCACGCATATGCTGGCATCGGACGAGCCCCCTCCTCGTGTCGGCGCATGCCACCCTGCGCTTACTGGGCGTTAACAATAGCAACTTGCACCAGCACCGGGGCGGCTGGCGGGCGCAACTCCGCAACGTAATTACATCTGTCTGGATAGACTGCTTGGCTGCCGTCTCGACACCCCGAAATCTTCATCATCAAATTAAGTTGCTTCACGGTTCGAAGACACTTGGTCAAAGCCTGGTCAAGACTTTCTTTTCTCTCCAATGGACAGTGACACGGCCACGACGCCACATTGCATCCCTCTGCTTCCCGAGCGTCGGGCCACGGTCCCACGCCGCATGTCTCAACATCATTGCATCCCGGATATTCCCCGTGCTGACAGGTCGACTGCCTCGCAGGAGGAAGCTGCAAGGGCCTGCTTGCAATCACAGGCTCAGCACCAGACCCCAGTCTGCCCTGAAAAGTTGTTCTTGCTGCGCCGCAGCACATCGAATGGTTATGTCTCGCGAATCACTTCATCTAGCCGGGCCGGTGGAATCGCTGTGGGGATGCAATGCTTCCTTGATGCACCGGGACAGGCATCTCGACATGCCGAGATGGAGTTCGCAAGGCCAGTCTCACGGGCATATTCTGCCTAGCAATCGTTATTCATCGAGCATCGAACCGGCTACCAATTCGGGTAATACTATGTAGTAGTGCACGACTGCTGACCAGACCGGATCTGATGACATCGAGTCCTTTGCGATCTGTTGAGATGTGATCATGGCAGGACGATGGAGCCAGCTTTCTTTTGCGGGTCGACCTCGCACTCCACTCTGTTATTTTTGTTGGCTTGTGCCCGGATTCTGGTGACCAGGGGGTCAGCTTGACCGGCGCAAAACCTGTTGACAGTTCACGCGATAGTTTCGAGCCTGGGTCTTCGGACCTCTAGAAACTGCCTTGGCAGCTCTGCTGTAGCCAGACGCGAGGGTCGCCAAATTGCCTTCAAGAGCCCCGGGATCTCACCGAGTGAACCGGGGTCCAGCGCAGCGAACGACTGCGGTTCGAATTTGCATCTGACTGGCGCAGCATCACGCGTGCGAGAGGGTGTGAAGCGTCACTGACCGAGCCTCGCCACTTGTTGGGTCGAATTGGCCCTGCCCTATGCCCGCCAGGAATGGAAGATTTTTATTTTACCACACTCTGTGTGTCTTGCGTCCCTTGCATTAGCCCGACCCTGGTGGAGGGTTGGAACAGCAGTCCATTCGCCGAGGCTCATTGGCGAATGCAGAGAAGACGGACACAAGAGGGGAAAGACGGGTGATGGGGACTACCCGCAGCCTGGCGACGTGTTGGAGCTTCGGCGGAAGCTTGCTGAAGTACTCGAACGCAGGGCGAGGTTCCAGTTCTGGCGATACGGTTGCATCGAAAGGCAGTCAACGACCACCCGGGCTGCGAGCGTTGCTTACTCGCATGGAGTCCATGGCAGAGTTGCAAGCGCGTCGAGAACCCATGCCAATGACGCTCACCAGGACGGAGCCGCCAGCATCCTGACGAGATGCTGACAGGAGGACCCTCTGCCTTGCCCAAAGACGACAAAGGCTCCTGGCCAAGGATGATGATGGTGGTGTGGGGGTTTCTTCGCGGCTTCGGACCGGTCTCGACTCGGGAAGAAACCGCCCACTCCGGCCGCATTCGACTGTTGATCGTCGAGCGGTTGAAAAGTCTGCATGCGGCAGGGCTCTTCTCGAAGTCATCGGTCGACAGCAGCCACGAGTACATTGGCCGGTCTACCAAGCGGAGAGCAGCAAGCCACGCCGGTGTTTGATTCTCAACAGAAAAAAAGTGTCAATTTCTTTTCTCCGAAGCCGATGGTGCCCGAGATCGATGGCTCAGTGGCGTGGGCAACTGAGCGATTCTATCTTTGGTTCTGACTCGGCGGTGGTGGCCACGAGGTAGAGAGGGTTCGGTCACAGCCTCTCCCGTTGAGGCGGTTTGAAGCCTCGTAGCGGCCTTGGATCGAACGAAAGCAGCCCAGGTGAGAACTTGGGAACAATGGCGCCCTTGTGAACTTGTGGCTTGCGGTTTCGGTGCCTCTCTTGGCGGCACAGAACGAGTGTTTCGACCAACTTGACCACCCTAAGAACGGAACGGCTGGGTTCGCTCGTCGCCTCGGCTTGTGCGCTTGTTGACGGTGTCGGTGTCTTGGTTACCATGGACCACGCCTTGCACTATTTCGACCAAGCCACCAGGATGGATGGTGCGGCATAGCATCTTGGACAGAATTGTTCTTCGGGCGCCGCACCATGGCTAGAGGCGCTCGAGGCACCAGCGCCATCTCGCATCACCATCTTTGTGCACGGCAGTTTCCAAAAGAGGAAACAGGCTGCGATGCGACCGCAAATAGATGGGCAGATGAGGTGGCCGAGTCTCATGGAAGCCTGCGACAATGGATCAGCTGGTAACTCCCTACATGACGGTTTCTCCATTTGCGACGGGCTGGCTATCTTGAGAGAGTGTGTGGGAGATTACATTTTCCATCCCTTCAGAGCCGATCAGATGAGATCAGCCTCGGCATTACCGGATTGTTGCCGTGAGGCTCATTCATATTGGCCCACCCTGGTGAGCTGTTGGGCTGCATGTCGAAAGTCAATGCTGAACACGAGAAGGCCAGCCGCGGTCTATCGAACTTGCACGCATCTTATCGGACGCGGCCATCAAGGGAGCGGGGAGAGAGAGGAGAGAGAGTGGGAGTGCGCTTATTGCTTCGCGAAGCCGCGAATGGCCGATGGCGCGCGGCGCCCTTGGACGACGGCCTGCAACACCGCGCCTCGTGGCAGCTTGGACTGGCGCAAGATTCTTTCGGTCCCGAGAAAACTGGAAGCGATGCAAGGGCTCGGCGCCACGAGTGTGCCCTAAGACCATGATCGCCCGTCAACCCGCGAGGAGAGCCTTACCCGGCGATGATGCGCTCGCTGGGAGCCACGGCGCCCCGAATCCGATCCCTCCAAGCCTCCATCCCGATCCAAATCTCGGGGCAAGTCGCACTGATGGGGACGGCAGCCGGAGTCGGGATCACTTGGTGGCTTCGAGTGAGAGTCGTGGAGATTGATGATCTGTGAAAAGAAGCGGCTCAGCATGTCGAGCCAGCAACGCAACGTAACGAAGCCGTCGATGGTAGGAGCAAAGTCTTTCGCCATCCGCAATGCGTACCTTGACCAAGGTGCGTGTACATACACTACATGGCCCACGTCTTTCACAGGCGGAAAGGGATGCCCAACGTCATGTCAAGCGCACAGCTTGCCGAGGTGACGACCTCTCCCGGCGTCGTTCACGCGCTGCGTGCCGCCCATCACACCTGTCGCGAAGGCCCTCATTGGACCACGTGTGCGGCCAGCAAAGTTGCTCTGTCTGCGAGCGCGGCAGGGCTCTGGGAGGCGAAGCAAAGCACGAGCAGGCCCGGCGATGGCGATGAGCCTTGACAGTTGCGCTCGTCGTGAGGACGAAGCTCAATTTTGTTGACTTGCCCGTTCCTTCTGGGCGCCCGCGGGGGAGGGGGGTGTTCATCTCGTCTCAATCTCATGCCCCCCGTGGGGTGTGGGCGTGGATGGTGCGTGGAAGGAAACGCACGGGTGCATCGAGGCTCGTGGGATTGGGATTCCGGGGAAGACGGGCTGGTTTCACTAGCAGAACCTTGCGTTGCGACCACAGCGCGCGCCGAGGCTCATTCGCGTCTCTGCCAGGTGCGGAGTATGATGCCGTTAAGTGTGTTGTGTTTACGACCTATTACGACGGTGATGCTTTGGAAGCGCGCGACTCGAGGGAAATTGGCATCTACAGAATGCGAAAAGTATGACGAGATCGAACCGACGGACGTTGAGAAACACTTCACTCTCTGCCTCTCCTCGACTTTTTCCTTTCTTCTTGTTGGGCGCATTGCATTGCATCACGTTGGGCAACCGCATCTTTGTGGCGCCACCTCATTTGCCGGCCGGGGGGGTCGGCGGGAGGCCCGGGGCGCATCGGGGATGCTCGGGAGGGGCGGCCGGGGCCAGGGCCTGGCGCGAAGCGTAAGGCTTGACTTGATTGACCGACGTCGTTCGCGACGCTGCAACCGCTCGACTGGTTTGTTGATGGTCTTCTAGTGTTGATGCATTGGCGAAGCACACCCTGTTGGGGAATATCCGGGCCAGCGGGGATGCAGGATGCAGGTACCGCGGCGGGCGCGCGTCGGGGTCAGGTCAGTGAGTTCTCTTCACAGCGGACCCGGCAGACGTATGTGTGCTGCTGTCTGGCTGTCTCTTCATGTGAAAGGGGTCCTTGCCGGATGGTCTGCGCGAAAGCGAGCGACATGTGGTAGCAGTCGGTGATGTGTGTGGCGAGGTGCAGCTGCGAGGTGCAAGTCCAGACCCGACCGAGCGCGCACAGAGAGAGAGAGAGAGAGAGGCCTCTCCAGTCCGTGGGATGGGAGGACGTTTTTTATTCCCCGACGGCGGCACGTCTGCTAGGGCTGCAGAGTCGACGGACGGTTGACGGAGGTCCTCGCTGCTGCATTCTGCATGCTCGGATCGAAGTGATGCAAGAGGCTTCTTTGCCTTCGTTCGGGGGCATGTGGGATGCCGATGTTTATGTTGATGTTTTGCTGTTGCTATGAGGGTTTGCCAGCAGGCATTGTGGATAGGGAGGAATTCTTTTGCCACGGGGGAGGACCCGTGCTGGATCTCTTGCACAGCCTGGAAACTTTTACGGGCGGGTTCAAGGTCAATGATGAGTTCTGAAGAAGCCTCCGAAACGAGACTGGAGATGGTGTTGACCGGGAATATTTCGTTTGAGGAAACAAACAAAACAAACTGGTCCAGGCAGCAGCGCGAAAAGCGGGGGATTATTGCTGGCCGCCAACCCAGAAAAGCTAGTCTTCCTTTCGTCTGGTCTTGGGAATATTATCGCAGAAAATTGTCCAAAAATGCTTTCAACGTGACTCATATCTTTTTCTTTTGTGCGGCACAGCATTGAACAGTTAGAGAGAGAGTGTGTTGATATTCCGGCTTCTGAGGGAAAACCCCATCTTCGTTTCCAGCGCTTCTTCGTTCCAGGCGCGTCCCGACAGCGCTTCGCTTCCTCTCACTCGTTTAACGCCCATCATGGCCCCGGCCAAGAAGAAATCGTGCACCCATCAGGCGCTCTGCCTCGACGCGTCGGAACACGGCCGCGCCACGATCGGATTCCAGCGCGCGCCCGCCGGGAAGCGGATCGCGGCGGCCACCGCGTCCGCTGGGAAAGTGGACCCCGCCGACCCCGGGCCGGACGCATCCACTTTTCCCGGCCCGCTCGTCCTCCCCGACGACGAGCTCGCGCTGAACCCAAAGTACCTGCCGCAAAGCCTGCGGTCCTGGGCCAGGGGTGGGTACCGGAATAAGATCACGCCTGAGAGGAAGACGCTTTACGTCGCGGGCCCGCCGGGGGTTGAGGAGGCGGGGTTTATGAAGGGGTGGGAGGTGCCGGATGTTGATGAGTGGGTGCATCCTGATGACGTGCCTAGGTTGGAGCATCCTGGGACGGAGGATGTTATTGCGTATTTGGAGGCTTTTTATCACCCGCTTCCTGTGAAGAGGCTGCCCACGGTGTTCAAGTTCGTCGCGTGGGATGAGAAGAAGACCAAAGGAACGCCGGGGATGGTCGGGCTCGCGGCGGAGGGGTCTGACGTCGCCGTCGGGATCAGAGCGAGACCTGCCCCCGACGGTATCGCGAGAGGCCAACTTAATCTGGGCGATGTGCTCGACGCGCTGGCGGGGGTTATACCGAGGGACGCGTACGCTGCGGTGATGCTCTGCGAGCAGGACCTGTACGAGGACGAGGAGGACGAGTTCTGTTGTGGAAGGGCGTTTGGGGGGAGCAGGATTAGTGTTGTGTCTTCGTTTCGGTACCGGCCTGTCTTGGATGTTGTATATGGGATCGAGGGGGGGCATTGTTGGCCTGCTGCGCATTGTGGGCGGTATGTTGGACGGGTGTGTGAGGAGGCCGATGCGGAAGCGGAAGAGAATGAAAAGGGGAAGGGGAGGAAGAGGAAGAGGGGTGGGAGGATTGCTGTTGATGGGAAGGTTATTGTGGATGTGAAGAAGAGGCCTGGGACGGCGGTGGGCGCGGCTGTTGCTGCGGCTAGGGGCGTTCTCGTACCCAAGACCAAGGTTGCGGAGGAGGGGATGTGGCTTGCCCGCGTGGCTAGGACGGCGGCTCATGAGCTGGGCCACTGTTTCGGCATGGACCACTGCGTTTATTATGCTTGTTCCATGCAGGGGAGCGCTGGGCTTAATGAGGATGGGAGGCAGCCGCCGTATCTGTGTCCTGTGTGCGAGGGCAAGTTCGTGTACGGGGTTGGGGAGATGGGTGTTGTTGATGGGTGTAAGTTTGGGAAGTGGGAGGAGGGGAGGGAGGAGGAGGTTCGGATGGAGAGGATGAGGGCTATGAGGGGGTTTTGCGAGAGGTGGAAGGGGGTTGGGATGTTTGCTGGGTTTGGGGGTTGGTTGGGGGCGAGGATGAGGGAAGGGGAGAGGGCAGGTGGTGTTTGAGGTGTTTCTGGCATGTGGCTTTGTAGAAGACAACCTGGGAGCTATGTCTTTTGGTTTTGAGACTAGATATTACGTTCTTTGACTGGCTTTTCATGGCTCTTGTTGCGTTCTAGGTAGTTGT
The DNA here is from genome assembly GCA_014235945.1 of Colletotrichum plurivorum. Lineage (NCBI taxonomy): Eukaryota > Fungi > Ascomycota > Sordariomycetes > Glomerellales > Glomerellaceae > Colletotrichum > Colletotrichum plurivorum. The sequence continues at coordinate 65,420 of WIGO01000193.1, forward strand.
CAACGCGATCCCGACTAGAGAGGCCAGGCAGCCTCCGTAGATCAGAGGAAGTTGTGCCATGCTCTTACTACCTTGATACCTCTAAATATCTCAACTGTGGGTAACATGAGCTTGGATTCTCTTTCCAGCCACAGCCCAAGCTTGACAACTCGTCCCTCTCTGGGTAAGATGGACCGCTCTGCTGTGCCGGGCAGCTCTTTCTCTTCGATGTGCGAACAGACAACACGACAAACATCGAAGGGGCCTGCCGAACTTTCATTGCTGGTCCCGTTCAACGTACCTGCCCTCAAGATGTCGGGTAATCGTGAGGAAAGAAGATCTCCAACAACGTGCTTGCCATTCCAGTCGGATACCGAAGGCAGTCTCACGTGACGAGATGGGGTTGAGATACATGACCCAAGGACTCGCCTACCTGCGGACCTGTTTTCTTCCCTTACTCAACACACAAGATCACCGCCAGAAATCATATTTCCAGGAAGCACATTCAGCCATTCTTTCAGATTCGTTAGGCGAGAGGCTCCGCGATGACGGCGGCATTTATCGGAGAGAACAGGGGTCCGATTGGAGGGCGTCAGTCCCATACTGACCTGCATGGCCTGTCGACTCCGCTGCCCCTGCCATTGGGTAAACCCCGCCGTAACCGCGGCGGGACGATGTGGCCACTTCAGCTGCGCAAGGCTCGCGACGGATCGTTCTTGACTATCTCACACCTCACTCATATGCCCACGACTGGGATGAGCCGCGAGAGTTTTGACGGCTTCTGAGCCACCGTAGAGGTGCTGTCTCATCCTACGGAGAATCACCGACTGAGTTTTCTCATCGAGACCTTCGCACCGCCAACTGGCACGGCAGCTCCTTGCCCCTCCAAATGTTGACAGGCGTCGAGATCATCGGCCTGGTCAGCGCCGTCATCACCTTCATCGACTTCGCCGCGGAGAACGTCGCCGTCGCCCGCGAGATCGGCAAGTCGGGCAGCGCGGCTGTCAAGGGGAACGCCGACCTCGAGCGCCGCGTCAAGCTGCTCGACGAGCGGATCAAGAATGTCTACTCCTGCGGGCTCGGGTCCGCGCGGGACGTCCACGAAGCCGAGCTCCTGAACCTCGTGGATCGTTACAAGGATCTCGCAGTCCAGCTGCTCTCCCTCCTGGCCGGTCTGAAGTCCACCAGGAAGCGAGATGTCCTGTTCAAGTCAGCCAAGAACATGTTCAAGAAGGGGCAGAAGGAAAGCCTGATTCAAGACCTGGACGAATGCCGGGCGGCCATCCACCTCCAGCTTACCCAGGTCATGCGGTGAGGCTATCTGGTACTCAGTCGACGATGAAGCTTGCTGACGTCGGCGGTATAGCCATGAGATGAATCGTCGCCTCGATGAAATCAGCGACCAGGGCCACAACCAGATCGCAGAGCTGCGACAACTGAGGACAAGCACGGCAGCTCTCGAGTCCTCGCTCGGGAACTGGCAGCAAGTGCCGGGCTTGGCGGAAGAGGTCCGCGCGATTGTCAGACAGGCCAGCGATGCCATTGATCGCAACGCACGCAAGCAGATCCTCAAGGAGTTGTGGATGCAACACCGGTTCGAAGAAGTTGACGAAGCGCACGAGTCCACCTTTGACTGGATACTCGGCAATGATGATTCTTCGTCCGAAGAGGATGACGGTTATCATTCCGAGGACACGGGACATAGGTCTTCTCCTGAAAACGATCGATCTTCTTCTGACGACGACAAGGACGACACGGGCGAGGATGATGGCCGCGACGGTGAAACACCCGAAGAGGCTCAGGCTCGCCAAAAGATCGTCAACTGGCTCATCAACGAGCACGGAATTTTCCACATCAGTGGAAAACCCGGGTCCGGCAAGTCGACGCTCATGAAGTATCTTTGCCAAAATGCGCAAACCCAAGAGTATCTACAATCCTGGGCGGGGGACAAGACATTGATAACGGCCAACTTCTTCTTCTGGCGGCCCGGGACCACCATTCAGAAATCCCTGGACGGGTTGCGTCGCGCCCTATTGTACACGATAATGGATGAGATACCGTCTCTTGTCCAGGTTGGCTTCCCGAAGCAGTGGTCTCGCAATTGAAGACCGCCCCTGCCAGATCCACGGGCGAGACGTCGAAGCGGCCCTGACACTGGTTCTGGACCAGAGCGACCTCTGGGCTGCGCACAAAGTCGCCTTCTTCATCGACCGCCTGGACGAGTTTGAAGGAGACCACGACCACATGATGAAGCTTCTTCTGAGATGGGTTCGCGAGTACAAAGACAGCGTGAAGCTCTGTGTGTCCAGCCGTGAATGGGAGATCTTCAGGCAGCGGCTTGCGGGCTGCCCTGGCATCAGGCTCCAGGACATCACCGTCCGTGATATCAAGTCATATGTCAGCCACGAGCTATCTGAAAACGAAGAGTTTGAAAGGTTGGCACTCACCAGCCCCGAAATCCTTGGCCTTGTGGATCAGATTACCACCAAGGCCGAAGGCGTGTTTCTGTGGGTCAAGATCACTCTCAGAGGGCTCAAATATGGCCTCCTGTCCGGAGAGCGGTTTGAGGACCTGGAAGAGAGAATTAACGGCTTACCGACGGAGCTCGAAGCTCTCTATCGGTCGTTGTTTGACTCCATGATGAATGGGAGGCATATGAATAAGCTCGACCGGGCGAAGGCCATGCGAACTCTCTTGCTGGCCCTACTTTACGCCCACGCCGAGGGCGAGGACCACTTTCGACCTCCTTTCATGCTAATCTCGTACTCATTTCTCGACGAATACACGCGAGACCAGGACTTCGCCCAAAAGATGGATATCCAACCTGTCGGCAAGGGGGTCTGCGACACCAGGTTAGACTACGCCCGCAAGTTGATCTACCAACGATGCATGGGTTTTTTGGAGACGCACATGATGCATGTGAAATGCTACAACGACAATGACTATTTAGTCGCAGAAACACGTAAGTCGGAATCTACTGACGTAACACAAGCCCAGGGAAATGGTATGCCCAGCAGTGGTGAGACCGGGAACGACGACAGCGACGACGTTAGCCGTAGCACCATCAGCAATGTCAAGGTATCATCACAGATATCTAAAGACCAGGGCAGTATAGCGTCCAGTGGACAGGGAAAATTGGCAGTTGAAGATGGTCAAGAATCAACCGCGTCATGGCATTATGCTGCGTACGAGGGAAGAGCGGACCTCGTTGTCGACCAGATCAACACTTCGCTATATCCCGTCCGGCATGGGATCAGGTTCATTCACCGTACTGCTCTAGAGTTTCTCTCTCAGCCTTGGGTCTCGAGGCAAATCCGGGACGCCGCGGCGCAATTCAACGAGGCAGATTTCGAGTTGCAGGCCATCATTGCTTCAATGAAGCTCTTCACCCCGAGCGCTCGATACGCGAAAGATTTCATCACAAACCTTCGGCACCGCCTCAATCACTACCTCGTCAGGCTGGGGATCATCCACGAGGCTTGTTTCCTAAGCTTTCAGGGGGAGGCTGCTCGCGTATTGCGGCACTACGACTTGGCGACGGGGTACCGCCTCTTGTTCGTGAGCGAATTGATCCCTCATGGGCAACCCAACGGCGAGGCCCTGCTCGATCCCAATGACGCTCTACTCCTGCTCGGCGCAAGGACGGGGGCGTCACAGGGCCTGTCTTCCTTGACCGGGCACGAGCTGACCCGGAAGCTTCGGTACGACAACCCTCCCAAGGACGTCGTACTCGATAGCTACCTCGACGGCATGTATGGGTATTTCGACGGCGAATCGTGGAGTGTTCCCGAGCGAACCCTGAGTGGCGAAGATCAAGCTGCGTACGGACAGAGGATTTGCCGAGACGTCGCAGCATACTTGGAGACCGGTGCCTCTCCGAACTCGGCCTCGCACCACGCTTTGAGACGGGAAGGGGCGTCGTCGACTCTGACCTGCTGGCAATTGTGGCTGTCGTTCCTGTTGATTTGGGAAGATGTAGAAGTGCTCTGCGAGAGGTTCCTGGAGCTATTCCTCTTGCACAAGGCCGACACAGAGATCTGGTTTTCGTTCTCCAGCAAAACTGGTAGGGGTCTTGAGATTCAGGGGTGGTGGCCGGCGCTCCACAAGGAATCTTTTCGCATTTCGGTCTCGCGGGGTCACACGAGCAAGCTGGTCTCCTTTCTGAGGGAGACGGAAGCGGAAGAACACTCGGAAGGGCGTGCCATGTTTCTCGGGGACATGCTGCTGATCCTCTTCCCCCAGACCGGTGCCAGATTAAAGGAGCTGGCGGACCGAAACCTTGGTTCAGGAGCGTTGCCACCTCCGAAGGAAGTGTGGCCAAGTGTCGACTCTCGGCCTTCTTCAACATCGGGATCGTCATCTTCACGATCCAGGCGCTCATGGGACGATGGGCAGTAGGAGTCACGCGGTGATGCATGAGGGCATACAAAGTGAGGAATAGACCACTCCTACCACATGATGTACGAGTGCGGAGGCGAAGGCCGGCTTTATGGGTGCTGGAGACCATGCGAAGTCTGTTTCCATAAGCGACGGAGTCTTCGCATGATGCGAGGCGCCTTTGAAGATCTGGGTAGGTATTGTCTGCAACGTTGGTCACGGAGAGAGCGAGAGTTTTGAAGTAGTTCTGTCTCGTTTCTAAATCCATGCTGTGGGGGGATGCTTTCTCAAAACACACTCAGAGAGAGACGCCGTTACGATGATGAAGGGACGCAGGTAGTAAGTACATACTTGTTCATCTTTCTCTAACAAGACGAGTAAAAAGCTGGTGTTCCGATGCGCACCTCGTGGTATCTTTCTTATTCCTTTCCTTCAAACCCAAACCCAAAAAAAGCCAAGACCCTCACTCACTCGCCGCCCACCGGCACGGGCTCCTCGACGGCCCGCCACTCGCGTATGTCGGCGTGCCACCTCATGATCCTGCCGGTGAGCTCGCCGTCGCCGCTGACGTGGACCTGGCTCTGCAGGATGCGCGACCACTGCTCGGCGTCGTCGCCGCCCACGTAGTCGTTCTCCTCCTCGATGGCGGCGTTGCGCATCGCGATGGTGTGGAACATGCGGCTGTCCCAGAGGCCGTCGCGGCGGTGGTGCTTCCCGAGGAGGGCGGTGGCTTCCTGTCGGACTGCGGCGTCGCGGCAGCGGCAGGCGACCGTGAGCAGGGCCAATGTGGGCCCGTTGTCCATGCTAAAGACCTCGGAGCAGCCGCCGCAGTTGGACTGGGCCTCGAGGATGGCGCGGGAGAGCTGGACCATCTCGCGGAAGGCCGGGGTCATGAGACCCAGGACGCGGATGTCCTTGTAGCTCAGGGTCATGACGTCGGTCCAGAGGAGGAGGTACTGGACGCGAAGGTTGCAGGCGTCGACGTAGGTGTTGTCCGGGTCTATCTTGTCGGGGTCCCGGGGCGGGGAGGCGGAGCGCAGGCGGTCGAAGACGACGGAGAAGGCGGCGTGCCAGCGCTGGAGGTGGCCCAGGAACTCGGGGAGGACGGCGAGGAGCTCCTCGACGTCGGAGGGGGCCGGGGTGCTGCGGAGGTAGCTCCCCGCGAGCATCTCCTTGGTCAGGTCGTCGAGGTACATGTCGGTGTAGATGGGGCAGCGGTGGCAGGTGTAGTGCTGGACGACGCGCCACCAGCGGCGGGCGGCCTGGAGGTCGTCGAAGACGGGGGGCATCTCGTCGACGGCGAAGGGGCGGGCGCTGCCCTTGCAGCACCAGCTCATCTCGGATGTGTCCTTGGAGTGGAGGACGTTGTGGGACCAGGACTGCATGGTCATGCCCTGGAAGATCCAGGCGGCGTCGTCGCACACGGCGCGGACCGAGTCGGTCTCGGGGGTTTTCGTGGGGGAGCCGGCGTCGAGGAGGGTGCGCTGGCGGAAGTAGTGCTCCATCATGCGGTAAGCGTGGTTGACGTGGGAGAGGGCGGCGTTGCGGTCGCCGTGGAGGCACTCGAAGGTGACGAAGAGGACGGAGCAGATGATGGCCCAGAGCATGTTCTCGCTCGAGGGCTCCTGGGAGCGGACGAGGCGGATGGCGCGGCCGTAGTGCTTGAGGGCGAACTCGTAGTGGGGGCCGCCGGCGCCGCGGTAGAGCTCCCGGCGGGAGCGCTGCTTGAGGGTCGGGACGAGGGAGCGGGCCATGGCGGCCATGGCGAGGGCGGCGTGCTTGATGGCGGGCTCGCGGCGGGCGAGCTGGGGGAGGACGCGGGCCATGGAGTCGCTGGGGAAGAGGTAGATGTTGCCGACGAGGACGCGCCAGAAGTCGAAGTAGCCGCGCTCCTCGGGGTCCTTGAAGAAGACGGACTCGTAGCCGGGCTCGAGGAGGGCGTGGAGGGAGTCCTGGGGCTTGCGCCAGGTGCCCTTGGCGATGATGCGGCGCGGGGCGATGGCGACGGCGTGGCCGTGGTGGCCGGACGTTGTCGTCGAGCCGGCGTTGTTGCCGCCGTGGCCGGACTTGGTCCGGGCGGTGGGTCCGTAACCCTCGCAGACGCCCGGGCCGCGGGGGGACTTTGTGCACTTCAGGCAGAAGGGCCGGGTCTCGTCGCACTTTATGTGCCGCCGTCTTGCAGTTCATGGGGAGTCAGCGCTACCGTGATCCATACCCGTAACCGTAGTACCTTGATCGCTTGCGGGAGGGCGGAGCCGCCCCCCAGCGCGTGTGCTGTGCGTGTGTGCTGTGCTGCTTACTTGCATGTAATGCATCCCGTCTTGACCTTTGTCGCGCAAGCCCTTTTCGTCCTCGGCCGTTGTTGGAGGGCGAATGTGGCCATCTGGGGGGACATGCCCGGTAACCTTTTTTGTTTAGCTTTTGTGTGAGCATCGAGAAGTGTCAGAAGTGAGGGAGTGCATGTTGTTTGATGATGATTTTCGCCACCGTTCTTTTTGGGGATGTGACAGAGCTACGGCCTCAAGGATACGTGATGTGGTGGTCGTGATGATGTGTTGGTGTAGTGTAGTCGGGGTACTTCGGTGCGGTTCGGTACGTACCTCGTCTTCTTCCCCCGTGACCCGACCGGCAGCGGGGCCAGGCCGGCCAGAACCGCCTCCGGAGACGGGTCCGGGCTCGATGACTTGGACTTCGGACTCGAGCCCGACGACTGCGGCGACGACGAGGACGAGGACGACTCCATCATCACGACATTTGAGGTCCCGGTGAGGAGAGGAAGAGAAGAGTCGGAGACAGCTGGGGGACTCGGTTCACCAAAAAGACTGGGGAAAGAGGGGGGGGGGGGGGGGGGGGGGGGCTGGCTTCCCGTGTTCGGGGCTGTACTCCTTTAAAGTCGAGCTCGCTCTTCCCGGGTTCGGCACAGTGACATTGCGAACAGGGGAAGGGGGGGGGATCCCCATGGATGGGGCGCAGGGTGCTTCTCCCGCTGGCCTGTCAGTCCCTCCGCTTCCCGAGCAATGGAGCAGCGCTGGGCGCTAGGTGCTGGGGGTGGGTAGCCCGCCCACTGAGGCGTGCGCTGGACGGTGACGGCGCAGCGTAGCGTGGGACCTTCTGGGAACCCGCTAGCGCGGTAGGGCAGGAGGATCCCATCCCCTCTCCTCTGCTCTCCCCCCCTCCAAACGGTTGTTTGCCTCCCCTGACCAGGGGGGGGGGGGGGGAGGCGGAGGCGGAGGAGGGAGGGGTAGGTGGTTTGTTGCGTGGTTGTTCGTCTACCCAGCTGGTCTGGTGTGTCGCGGGTTTCTGGCTTAGTATTGGTCGCCGTACGCAATGGGAATAATTCAAGAAGCCACGCGGGACCCGGGACTTGAGACAACCTGCATACCATGCCGAGGGAGGGAGAGAGTGGCCTTCAGGTGTGAAGCATGCGCAGAGAGACGTGGCGCGCCGCGAGTCATCCTGCACCCTCATCGTCATCATGATCGTAGTATTGAGGCTCGATGCGAACAAGGAAAAACAATGGGAAAGAGGGTTAAGGTAAGTGGCCTATTAGCTAGGGTAAGGGTAGGGATGGGGGGTTTGGGGGAAGCGAGGCCCAAAGCAGCGACGAGTGACATTTTGGACCTAGTTTCTCACACATACAAATGATAACGCTGTGGCTATGGTAAGCGCTGGGAGAGAGAAGGAAAGAGAAGGAGAAAGAGATTAATACAAATCAAGAGGATTGCCATGCCATGCCGGACCCCTTCACAGCCACGCTGGCCGAAGGAATCGGGAGGACCTTCTGTCCAGTCCAGACCAAGGACACATCACATCACGCCCTTCTTCTTCCGCCTTTCCGGCGGTGGCCAGAGGAAGGAGGGCCTTTTGATTGAGTGGTTTGCCGAGAAGCTTAGTGATCCTTTCACCACGCCCAGGCCAATCACTGCCTCTGCTTCGTTTTGATTCCGGCATCAACCGCGTTGATTCCAAGGTCGAGGAGGGAGGAGCAGGAGGATGGCCCGCCGGCGGCCTTTTCACAGCTTTCCGGTTCAAAAACACGCCGGTTTGCCCTTCTCTTCACTGCGTTTGGCGGAGTTGCGCGGCAGGTACCTAGCCCCCCAGGCTTTCCGGGTAAAATACAGAGTACATTTCCGTACACAACTTGGCAACCCCCCGAGCCTCAGGCAGGTACCGCACACAGTAGGTATTAGTAAGTGCTGTAGTAGGGATAGTGTAAGGGGACAGGGGCTGCCAGTGGCAGAGTGGAGGGGGCGATCTGGGGTGGCGTCGGGCAACCACCCACTGAGCAGCAGGACAGTCGCGGGCTGATCAGCAAGCACATGCGCTGCACCTTTGCTGCAACTGCACTGCATCCACCACCGCAAACACCGTAGCACCGCAGCTGTAGTGGGCTTGTTTGTGTTTGCTACCACCTTGCCAGGGGGCGGAAGGCATTGTGCCGTACTGAAACCCCCCCGCCAACCCGCCTGCAATGGGTTGTTGGGTTGGTTTGGGAACGGTCACGAGGCAATCAAGAGCGGCCATGGATATCAAAAGAGGGTTTTCTTCCTTCCCAGAGTCTTTGATCGAGATTTTTGATTCCATATCCCTCTGTGCTGCTCCACCTTCGGCCTCGGCCGGTTGGTGGTTGACCAAGGCCAGACAGACAGGCCAAGCAGGCGTTGTTTACGGATGCTGCATTAGCCCAACTACCACACATGCACAAGCCGAGACCGGGACACGGCGAAGACGTCTCGAAGCCCCTGGTACACACTTTTTTTTTTTTCTTTTCTTTTTCCCTTCTCATCACCGTGACTTGGCCCTTCCGCGGAATGCCTTTTCCCGTCCCCTGCCCTCTCCTCCTCCTCTCTAGATTTGCCCTCCCCATCGAGGCGCGTTGATGACGAAGGCCATGAGACTCCCGCTGAGAATCGCCGCCGTAGGGAGCGTGATGAACCAGCCCGCGTAGATCCATGCCTGTTCCGACCGCATCAGTTGGGGTCCGCACAACTTAGCAAGAAGGGGGGGGGGGAAAGCAGTGTCTCGAATCGAAAGATGCAACCTGGGGTTACACAAGCCCGGACCGGGGGGAGGGGGGCGGCAGGGGAGACCAAATCCCGAATGATAATCGGCATGGGGCATCTGATATGATATCCATGGACATATGCGCAGGACGGACTTAGGGATAGGGGCAATGGGGTTATCCGGTCGATGGTCACTATTACTCACCACCATGCGCCAGTTGATGGCACGCCAGTCGCCGTTGCAGAGCCCAACGCCCACCGTTGCGCCCGTGATGCACTGCGTCGTCGACACCGGGAGGGCTGTTGTCGTTCGTTCCGGTCAGTCAGCCGAACACTCCTAGTGATACACAAGGAGACAAAAGAACCTACACATTCGGGTCGCAAAGATGATGGTGAAGGCGCTCCCCAGCTCCATGCTGAACCCGCGGCTCGGGCTGTGCAGCGTCACCTTGTTCCCCAGGTTCCGCATGATGCGATACCCGTACGTCCACAGACCGATCGCGATGCCGCCGCCGCCGAACACACTACACTCTTCGGTCAGTCACATGGATCACAAGATATTACCACATCGGACGGAGGCACAGAAAGTCCCGAGACAGCAGACCGACAGAAAAGAAAGCAAGCAAGCAAGCAAGCAAGCAGCGTCGAAGGTCAGAACTCACAGGATCCAGACCGGCACCGAGGCCTTGTCCCCGGCCGGCAGCCTCCCGTCGTTCCACACCTGGAAGATGGTCGCATACGGGCCAATGGCGCTGTTGAGAAGGGACACACACAGCCTCGAGTTAGCTTCGGTGTTTCGTACTAGGTATATCATGTATCAAGGAAACGGGGTAGGGTATGCATGTGCTCACTTGGAAACGTCGTTCGCGCCGTGCACAAAGGACGCCGTCGCCGCCGTCATGACCTGCAGGAATGTGTACAGGTACTCGGCCCTGTTGTCGTACCGCGCCGCACGGGCGTGCATCTCGTCGAGGTTCCCGCCCGCGAGCCCGCCGTCGTCGTGCTGCGCGCCGACGATGTCCTGGTCCACGCCGCGGAGCACCGCGAACTTGAACCACCAGAAGAGCACCGGCCCGGCGTACCAGGCGCCCTCCGGCTTGGGCCCGACGAGGGACTTGCGAGGCGGAGGCTGCGCCGGCTCGGTCAGACTACCATCCTTGGCGCCCTGGGACTCGACGTCCTCCTTGGTGGCGTGCCCGGCGTAAAAGTCCCGGACGCGGCCCTGGTACCCCTCCGGCGGGGGCGGGACGTCGCCCCGGCGGAGGAGAAAGGGTCCTTGGAGGACGTGGTACCAGCGCAGCTGCCAGTCCTCCCGGATGACGACGCGGTACAGCCAGGGGACGAAGAAGGTCGCGACGAGGGCCGCCCAGCCGAGCCCCACGCAGACGATGACGACGGGGATCTGCGCGTCCGTGAGGGCGATCTCGTACGAGCCGCCCTTCCAGACGAGGAGCATCACGATGAGCGAGGCGGTCACGCCGAAGTAGACGGGCACGAGGAACAGGCCCCTCATCGCCGGGTTCCTGCGGAGGAGGACGGCGAACTTGGTGATGCTGAAGATTGTCGCTGCGAAGACGCCTGCGAGGCAGGGGGCTATGATCCAGGCTAGGAATACCTGGAGTGTTTCGTCAGCACAAACCGGCCACGGATGACAAGAGGGTCGAACTTACCTGAACGACGCCGCTGTTGAGGGCCTTCATCCCGCCACCGGGCTCAACCCACTGGATCCCATTCACACCGAGGGCAGCAATACCGAAGCCGATGACGCCGCCCATAATAGAGTGCGTCGTCGAGACGGGGAGCCCGACCTTGGTGGCGAAGGTGAGGTAGACGGCTGACGCCGTCACGGCGCAGACCATACCCAGCATCAGCAGCCCCGGCGCGTCGGCGAACTGCTCCGTGTCGACGATCTTGGTCCGGATCGTGTCGGCCACGCGGGCGCCGACGCCCACGGCGCCCGAGAACTCCATCACCGCCGCCAGCATCATGGCGTGCAGGTAGCTGATGGACTGGGAGCCCACGGCTGTAGCCCACGCGTTGGCCACATCGTTGGCACCTAGAGGGATTCAATGTCAGCTAGACTTATCGCTTTTAGGCTCTTGGGGAACATGGAGAAGTGAAAATGTACCAATGTTGAAGGCATCGAGCCCGGCAAAGAACGTGCCAATGACGAAGAGGTAGTTGTACTCGCTGAGAACCATTTTGACGAATGTTTTTGTGGTGGTTTTTGTAGTGTTTTGAGAAGAGACGAAGAACTTCGAAAATCGGAAAGGATAGGAACGAGGCCAGCCTGGAAGCGCCTGGCTTACAACACGTCTTCAAACGTGAGGAAAGAGATAGGTCATGTACTCAAAGAGCCGGAGGAATCAAAGATCGAGATGAACGCTCTGCGTTTGCTGGGAAGGAAACGCGCTGCGTGGCGAGAAAGATTATCCGTATTCACAAGAGCCGGGGAAAGCACGTCACTTATATCGTCGTGCCTGACTTGCATTGTGAGACGAACAATAACGAGACCTCCACGCCAACGCGAGCCCGTCACTTCCAGCGCTCTCTCGACGCGATGATGGCCAACCGCCCACCCGCCAAGGCCACTTCTCGTTTCTGTTTAAGCCAGCCAGACTGAAGTGATCGCCATCACGACTGCGGTTTTCAATGTCGATAATGTGAGTTCTCGGCGGCTTGGCGGCGTTGTTGTCAATATCGCCCGTGAACTTTGCTGTGCTCTACACGCAAAATCTACGTACAGGTTCAATATTGGAAGCGCCAAGTTCTCTCGTTGTCAGGAAGTCTTGGTGAACATAAAGCCAAGGCCACCTTGGCGCGGTGATAGTCCGGGAGGACGAAGTCTGAAGGGCGGGGATCACGCCGTCGCCAAGAGGATGGTACTATGTGCTAATATGTCTGAGAAGATGGTTGGTGATAGATCTAGGTACATGGTGTCGGCGTAGAAGCGGTTTAATATGAGAAAAAGTCTAAATCATGATATTTCCTTTGGGGGCTATCTAAGAGGCTATTGAGACTGTTGATACGGTCTAGTCAGCCGACGTGCCGGCACTGACGTTTTTGACGTCGCCTGCCACCTCAACTTTGGGACGAATTAGACTTCATCAGACCTCCCGTCAAGACTCTACGGATCCCAGAGACTGGGTAGAAAAGAGACGTCATTGTGGCGTGTGTCATGATGATGAAGACGGTGAACCAGTGATTGGCAAGTTTAAAGGCCGTGGCTAGCATGATCTTCGCCAGCATAGAGGGCGAGAGTTGCTAAAAGTAGACAGCGGCACGAGACCAACTGCTTCAAAGAGAATGGGGCCATACAGAACAAGAGGCCAAGGCGTAAGAAGTTGTCGATGGCTCATCATCGGCGGTACGACGTCGAGAAGGGAGGGGACGCCCTGTCATCAAGCTTGAAAGCATTAGTCAAAGACCGCTGCCAAGTTTTTCCACCAGCATAGCCACACGGGATCTTGAAGGCTTGCCGTCCAATTAGACACGCGAGTTATCCGGATCCTATCTAGATGCTGGGGTGTCGGGTCTGGGGAGTTAAGGTGAAATTCGGAGAAAAGGGTCGGAGCTGTTGCTCTAGGCTCTCGTAAAGGTTCGTTCCGTTTAGAGTCGAGAGGGGGGAAAGCGTGCCAAGGCCAATCATCGAGCACACAAACAACTACCGTTTCGGCTTCTGCCATTAATAGCACGGGATGGTCCGCCAGCGGCACTTCCATATTGTGGTAACAGGGACTTCGGACATTTCATCCGTTCATCAAAGTCGCTTGGCGGTCGGCAGCTGCTCTCGACACGACTCGTGTCTGTCTATGAAGAGTGGTTCACATCAACTCGCGCTGTCCAGGGCATCATGTCATATCACAACAACTCGATACGCGAATATATCGTAAGTGATTTGACTCGGTCAAATGGACTTGAAATTAGAACTAACTAGTCGAATTTTGGAACTACGGAAACCCCGAACGCCATGAACAACAACCCAAGGAAATAGCCAACAAATGAAGTGACTCGTGCAGACGTGATCCAACGTCACAAAGGAGATTCGGCGCCGTCCCTGGACTCGAGTTCGCCGTAACCGCCGCCGCCACCACCACTGCTGGTCATATGGCCGCCCCTGGTGAAGGTGTGCCGGGTGACGATCTTGCCGGAGGACCGGCGGCCCTGCTGCTGCTCGTGCATCTGCATGCTCATGCTCTCCTCGAGCCTCTCGATCTCGCGGCACTTCGCCTCGTACCGCGAAATCGCCTCGTCGCGCTCCCTGTCCGCCGAGTTGCGCGCCGTGATGGCCCGCTCCTTCTGCTCCCGGCTCTCGCGGAGCATCTCCCGCATCCGCGACAGCTCGACCTCGAACCCGGAGCTGCCCTCCTCGTACTCGGTGAAGCTCTCGCACACCTCCTCGTACCGGCCCTCCCAGTCGCGGCACTTGTCCTTGAGCTCGCCGCACTCCCCGGTCAGACCCTCCACCTCGAGCCGGAGGCTGACCGCCGCCGACTGGTGCGTCTGGATCTCGACCTCCAGACTCGCGATCCGCGACCGCGCGTGCTTCGCATCCTGCTGCAGGCGCTCGACGAGGTCGCGCTTGATGTGGATCTCTTCCTCCGTCCTCTTGAGCGTCGACTCGGTGTGGCTGAGCGTCTCCTGGATGAGGAGTAGCTGGCGGTGGTTCTCGTCCGCCCGGCCCGTCGCCCGGCCGCACTCCTCCTCGACGCGCTTCTTCTCGATGAGCACGAGGCGGAGCTCTTCCGTCTTCTTCGAGACGGTCTCACGCATCTCCGTCTGCGATATCTCGAGCCGCGAGATCTCCTCGCGGACGGTTGTGATCTCGCGCTCCGAGTGCTCCCACTTGAGCTTCCACGATCCGCACCGGTCCTCGGCGTCCTCCCACTTCCCATGCTCCTCCTCGAGCTCGCGACGAAGACGGATGATGATGGTCTCGAGCTCCTCCTTCTCGCGCCTGACCTTAGTGATAGTCTCGCTAGACTCCTTCCTGACCTTGGTGACCGTCTCGTGCAGCTCCTTGACCTCGTGCGTCTTCTTCTCGTAGGACTCCTCAAGCTCGTGGTACTTGCGCCTGAACTCGTCGTACTTGTGCTCGCACTTTCGCAGCTTGTCGTCAAGCTCGCCGATGCGGCCAAGGCACTCGCTCTTCTCAGAGACGACCGCCTTGTAGCTCTGCTTCAGCTGCACAAGCTCCTTGGTCTGCGACTCGTGCTTCGAGACGAACTCCTCGTGGCGCGAGTGCAGCTCCGTGTACTTGAGGTCCAGCGCCTCGCGCTCCCCGCGGAGCCGGCCGCACTTGTCGTCGAGGTCCGCCCGCGCGGCCTCGGTCGCGACGAGCGTCAGCCGCGTCTGCTCCGACGTCTTCTTGGTCTCCTCGTGCTCCTTCCGCACGATGCTGAGCGTCTCCTTGACGGTGGCGACCTCGTCGCGGAGCCCGCGGCACACGCCGTCGCGCTCGGCGAGCTTGGCCTTGAGCTCGGCGGCGGCGCTGACGGCGGCGCTCAGCTCGACGCGGACCTTGACGACCTCCTGCTTGCGCTCCTCGTGCTCGTGGTGGTGCTGGCCCTTCTCCTTGTCGTGGCGCTCGATGACCTCGGTGAACTCCTCGAACCGCTCCGCCATGCGGTCCATCTCGGCGTAGCACGACTCCCGCTCCGCGATGATCTTGCTCCAGACCTCGCGCAGGGAGAGCGAGCGCCGCGACATGCTGGCCATGAGCTCCGTCAGCGCGAAGAACTCGCTCTCGGCCTGCGCCGTGAGCTCCTTGGACACCTCGGAGCTGCGGTGGCGGTGGAAGCTGGCGCTGCTGCTGCCCCAGGACATGCCGCGGCTGACGCGGCGGCGGGTCGTGGAGGAGCCGTAGACGCTCCGCACGGAGCCCGTCGGGCTGGAGGAGCGGGGGGAGTGGACGTCGCCGGGGCGCGGCAGGCGGCGGGGGTACCGGGTCTCCATTGTGAGGTGGGAGATGTCGGGGGTCTCGTTTGCATCGCCATTCGTCCCCATGTGCTGCGAATTGAACTCGGCCGGGACCTGGACGTCGTGGGTTGCCATGTTGTCGGGATTATTGATGTTCTCGGGGGCCAGGGTAGAGTTGAGAGACTGGTAAAAGACTTCCGCCATGGAGGCACGACCAAGGTGAGGGATGGAGAATGCGGGAGGAATCAGCAGCGAGGGAGGCGCATCAACGTCCCTATATATGCGGACCCGGCCAGGACACACTTCTGCCTTCCTCGACCCCAGAGAAGAAGCCTCATTGCTTCGGAACCAAAGCTCCCGTGCCACCTGCTAGGGGTGCGCTGGGATGGCATCGCCCCTTGGACGAGGTTGAGCGGCGAATGCTTACCAGAACCAGTGGCAGTAGGTGCCCCGATCTTCGCCCTTGGCCATTCCCAAAACCACGGGAGAGACAGACTCACACGAACCCTTGGGGCTTGTCTCCAGGCATTGAGACAGGGCAATCTTAGCAACGGTGATCACAACGCCCTCCGTGATGTGATGAGCTTCTTGGCGCGTTTTGAGAGATATTCAAACCGAAAACAGTGCATTCGACTGAAATTGGAAGTCAGCTTCCTCGCTCTCCAGTAGTGATCTCCCCAGACTGATGTCTAGTTGGAGCTGATGGACAGCCCAACTACCGAGGTGCCGAACACGGAAGCTGTAAACCACAAGTCGCCTCACAATTCTCAGCTCCAAGAAGTAAACCGCGACCACGGCATGCTCGGGGTGGCCGCCACCGCACGAGTTCGGCTCATGGCGTTGGCTCCCTGCGGGTTGAGCCAGCCACGGGAATCCGAAGCAAGACACGTCCCGCGTGTAGAAGCAAAGATCTCTCACACTATAGGTATCACGAACCGCGTCGAGGGGACCACCGTGGCTCGTCTGCGAAGTACAGTCCGATGTCGCCCCTGGGACCTCCCGAGCAACCTCCCGAGCAAGGGACATCTACGACACTCAACCGTGCCGATCGTCAACGGAAGCCTCTGCCAAGGCCACATTATCCAACCACATCTGGGTATAATTGTCTGAATCATCAACGTAGACGCTGCTTGTATTCTAGGCTAGTTCCAAACGGGTTCATCTTGGCCTCCTACAATGTGTGTCTGCGGTCGGGGGATTAGGATTCGGCACTTGGCAGACTCGGTGTCTGGCCAATCAGGCTCTTGGGCAAGGGATAATCAACTCCGCCCGTGTCTCTCCCTTGCGGGTGTGATTCGCTCCGGCGGACGAGCCCGAGAAGGAAAGACGACAAACCTGGGCTAGCTTCTCAACTGTTTTCAGCTGCGGACGCGGGTCCCCGAAATGAAACATTCTGGACACGCCGGTCGTGGAATTTCCTTCTCGCTCCGCGCGCCAGGGAGGAAGGCGATTGGTGCCAACTCAGGTATTCGCTATCAAGCCCTGTGGCCAATGAGCCGCAGGTGTCGCGTCGAGATATGGCGGCCGGGCATCAGAGATAGATGAAGAAATGCCTCGGTGTTTTCTTCTCCCTTCTGAACTCCGAGGCGATCGAAGCTTTGTGGGATCTGTGCCTCCAGTGTGGCGTCGTCATGTCTGGGACATTCGAGATTTGGTCAAGATAGAAGATCTACCAGGGCTGCTGCTTTCAGGTTCGATCGTTCTATTAGGTGTCGCGAAGGATAATAGCGCTGCTGGCTGTCAAATGCTTTTAGTAAGGCCAAAGGACATCCCAAAGACGGGGCGTCTTCTTGCAGTGTTGCGATGATCCTGAGGAGTAAGAAACGTATGTATGTTATGATGTGTTTTATAACGCGTACCCATAGCACTGATGGCTCTTGTTTAGGAAGTAAGCTACTCTTGGAAACTCGGTCGCTCCCTAATATCCTCTGTTTATTATAAGAGAATGTAACCTGTGAAAACACTAATTCAGTAGAACGGGAGCTAGCGCTGCGCCCTCTTGTTATATTTTGACTTTACTACTATTGTCTATTAGGCTTTTAGTTCAGTGTTCTATTAACAACCTAGAGACTCTGGTTCTGAACTCACGAAAATCTACGGAGCAAGATGTTGAAAACTGACGCTTTAGTAATTAACTCACTGGTCACCAAGTATTTTTTAGCCTCTCCCTGAACAGATTTCTGATTTGATCAAAAATGGGAAATTGCTTTAGAAGACACTCTCATTCGAACACCTTAGTTATAGACATTGTCCATCTTGCCCAGAAGTCAATCATGCCAAGAGCCGGAAGTCCGGCCAGGGTCGCCAGGGTAGATGCGAAGGAAGTCTTCTTGAAACCGAAAGAAGCTGCAGGGTGCATGACAAGCAGAAGCCAATCATGTTAAACCCTTGATTTTAGTTGGGTATCCCAAATCAACAACAAGGTGCTACAAGTCTCTTCGATTCAACACACATGCATAAGACTTGTCACGAGGAGGCGTGTCAATTAACCTCGGAACGTAACCTAATAAGCACGAGCCCAGCAAACTTCCATGGGCCTGCTTCCCGCAACAACCTAGAATAAGCTTCCGACTCACTAGTCATGTAAGGCACCGCGTCTGCCAAACATTCTAAAGCCGTTTAAGCTTTCCGTTCCCATGGTACGTTTGCCCGGAAAGGTCGGCCTATGATGTCATGTTCTCCAGACAATCGAGCATGTCACCACACAGACCCGCTCCGACAGACCATTTCCGTCACACCACCACCATGACCTACTTCTCCACGGACGGACTCCACGGACATCCGCACGATAAAACGTTCTTCTCACCGGCCGAACGACTGAGTGGACAGTTCTAATCATTTATTCTAGAACGAAATCCTTCAACCTATTCGTAGGCATCAGGAATCTAGCGCAAAAGTCTTATTTGACCTCACTAGTAAATATTTCGGTCATATTTCTCACCTTATTTCCGAGTCATGTTCCTCTCCAACAGAGCACCGGCAAAGCCGCTCCCCCGCTTCCAGACCAACACGCCGCTGGACTCGACGTTCGACAAGGACATCCGCGACGTGCACCTCATCTACGACTACGACGCGGAGGACGAGCAGGGCAACCCGGAGAAGTGGCGGTACGAGATGTGGTTCTTCTCCGAGGACCGCGTCGTCTACGCCATCCACGGCGGGCCCATGGCAGGCCGCGTCAACTACCAGGCCGCAACGTACCAGTGCATCCGGCCCGGCGAGCTGTGGCAGGTCAACTGGCTCGAGGAGACGGGCACCGTGTGCTCGCTCGTGTACGACATCCCCAACCAGAAGATCTCGACCCTCATCTCCTTCTCGAGGGGCCACTGGGAGAACCCCAAGGCGGCGCACGGCGACAAGCGCAACCCCGGCGACTTTGCGCGGTGGAGGGTGCTCGCGAGGTTTGGGAACCAGAGCGACCGGCTGATGCTGTCCGAACAGGCCGACATCGTGGAGCGGTTCAAGGGGAAGGGCGACTTGGTGCCTATCTCGGAAGATGCGTTGACTTTCTGAGCGTGGTGTTGCGGAGGAGGATGAGAGTCTGGGGGGCACTGAGACAAATTTTGGAACCACAGCGAAAAGTATTAGGTCAAAAATTGAACGTAGCGCAGTTATTAGTACAATACATCACAAAAACTCACTACTACCCTGCGTTATGGCATTTTGACTTATCAACTGGCAAACAGGATTGATATTCTGCCTCGGAGAACCAAAACATACATGCTGCACAAAACCGATAGCCGCTCGGCAAGTCACAAAAGATGTGTCCGGTAGGCCGCGTCTATCGACAGACCTTCGTCCTGCCAATCTGAGGAATTTGCTCCACGACGCACTTCAATCCGTCGCAACATCTCGTGAAGAACGCGTCGCCGTCGTTGCAGAAGTCTACAGAGCTGTCAGACAACTAAATGACCCTTTTGCCATCGGCGTAACTGCGCGGCACTGAAGGTTTCAACTCACTGTCAGCTTTGGTGCAGGCATTCTGTCGGGTAAAAAGGTCGCGACCGGGCGCGTCCGGCTAATTGGCATATTGTCAGTAACTGTTGGTTTCTTTCACCAAAGGGATAATTGCTGCATGCAGCGGAATTGGGGCGGTAACCAGCCTAACGGGGGGCA
>WIGO01000194.1:0-84683 GCA_014235945.1 Colletotrichum plurivorum
AACGCCATGCGACCCATACAGCCTCTACGTCCAGCTCTCGCGGTGCCGCTCACTTGAAGGAATCACCCTCCTGTCACGCGCCAGGAATGCAGACCTCGTTGGAAACGTGGTGCCCACAGAAATGCGGGAGGCGGAGGAAAGATTAGCGGAGCTAGGCGATCAAACAGTACAACGGGTACAGCAGTACCAATAGAGTAGAAGTAGAACTGGAAGCAAATGTGCAATAGAAATAGAAGAGGATAAGAAGTAGGAGAGCAAAGGCAATCCTACAGGCCTCAGGTGCCTCACATAAGCAGATGACGTCGAAGACTGGCGAAACAAGCAACGAAACAGCGGGGCGGCCGTGACCACTAGCGCCCAGCAAACGGTCAAAAAAAAGACCAATCAAAGTCTTGGATTTCAGCCCAAAGAGGATGAGGCAGCAGCCAATGGGCGGAGGAGGCAGCAGCCAATGGGAGGAGGAGGCAGCAGCCAATGGGAGGAGGAGGCAGCAGCCAATGGGAAGGACGAAGCTGCAGCCAATGGGAGGACGAAGCTCAGCCAATGAAAGGAGGAGGCCGGGGGGGTCTTCTGGCCCCCATCCATCTCGGGGAAAGAGCTCCTTCGTCACTACGTTCCTCAGGCAAAATCACCGCTTTGGGAGGCGCCGGCAAGCGACGGCGAAGATCGGGGCAGAGGCCGGTGCCGGTTCGGAGAGGTGGATGGAGCTGCGGGCATTGCCGCTGTTCTGGCAACGCTCACCCCGGAACAGTCTGTCCTTGCCAAGTTGCTGTTCAGCAGTGCTGGTGAGCGGCACGGTGTATTGAATTTCTGTCACACTTTTTGCCGAATTGCGCCGACCTTTTGATTGGTGCGGTCCGTTCTGTAATGCGCCACTGGTATTTGGTATTTGGTACTGGTAGGAGTAGCCCCAACAACTATGCTAAGATTCGTTGACATTATCCAGAAAGTGTCCCGTCTCCCGTCGGTACGTCAGGTACCCGTGTTCATCATGACGCTGTCCGCGCAGCCTGCTCAAGATGGGCTGCCAGAATGGGATGCTCTCATACAGCTCCTGCAACGCGCCATCGTCCTTTAAGGCGTCAACAGTGTTCCCCCCAGCGTCTATGAGATCGGCCGCAATCGTCCCATAAGTGGCCCAGCGGTGCCTGATACGCTCGACCTTTTCTTTCTCGAATCCGTCTAGCAACATCTCCTGCCCCCGGTGCTTCTCCGCTCTCGTCATCTCCCCGCCGAGAGTTTCCAGCCGGCGCATCACCATGGACAGCGCCGTGTCTCCCGGTGCGACTTTGGGGCCGTTAATGAGTAGCGCGTTCTTCTCCGACCGGTTTTCCGTCATGCGCAGCCGCCAGTGGAGGACCTCGTTCCCGGCTGCCACGGGCGATGCTTCCAGCCAGTGGTTTGTGTCGCTGCCGCATTGCAGCAGAGCCTTGACGGCCTCGACGTCTCCCTGGTGGGAGGCAGCCATGAGAGGTGTCACGCCTTCGCAGACCTGGTCCGGGCGTGCGCCGTATTCGATGAGTTTAGCGGCGACGTTGCCGTGGGCGTAGTGGAGCGGTGTTGCGCCGTGGACGTCCACGACGTTGGGGTCCGCGTCCATCTCGAGAAGACTCGTTACCAAGCCAGCGGTGCCGCTTCTGGACGCCATCAAGAGTGGTGTGTCGCCCTGGACGTCCGCGACGTTGGGGTCCGCACCCAGCTCGAGAAGCCTCGTGACCATGCCGGCGGTGCCGCTTCTGGACGCCATCAAGAGTGGTGTGTCGCCGCTGCCGCTACGCGAGTTCACATCGGCGCCGTCCTTCAACAGCGTGTTCAGGATGATGTACGGGTATTTCCGGAGCCGGGGCTCGCAGTACTTTCGGCAGGCGAACTGAAACGCCGTCTCGTACTCGGAGCCGTAGCGCCGGGTCCTGTTGTAGGCGCCTGCACCACGGAGCAGGTCGAAGACCTCGAAGTCGGGAATGCTGATGGCGAGGAAAAAGGGCGGGATGTCGTTGTCTGGGTTGGCTAGGACATCGGCCCCCAGGTCAACGAGCAGGCCGGCCAACTCCGCGAGGCTCCTATCTTGTTGTAGACAGAGCTGCAGTGGGCTAGGGAAGCCAGGCACGCTGGAACCGTTGGGATCTGCGCCGTGTTCGGTCAGCAGAGTCCACGCCAGCCGCTCGTGATTTTGCTGGATGGCCGTATGCAAGAGAGTCATCCCGTTATCCAACAAGGCATTGATGTGAGGGAGGTAGTTCGTAAAGTAAATGATAGGATCACACATGCATGTGTTTGGTGGCGAACGGCATGTTTCAGTAAATATGTGCGTGATAGCCGAGCGAGCAATGGCGTTCAAGCTGGATTCAGCCGTCATCGGGTCCAGGAACTGGTTGTAGCGGTCACCCGTACCAAAAGGAAGACTGCCTAGACCGATGAAGCGCAGGACAACAGACTGCTCGATTTTGCGCATAGTGTGCATGCAATTCATGAGGTAGACCGGCACTAGTGGGCCCAGGGATTCTCCAAAGAGGTTGAACCCTTGCCGACCTCCCTCAACAGCCAGGCCGTTTGCGTACATGGCTCGGCTCTTCTCATCTTCTTCGGCTAGGCGAGCTGTTGTTGATAAAACCTCGCTCAAGCTATCCGTTTCCGAGTTGAATAGGAGGTGCCTGAAGAGAAAGCCGTGGTTGTTGTGAATGGCCCATTCTGCGGCGGAGGCAGCGGAGCCAGCGTCCCAAGGGAGAGAGCCTGAGATGGATGGTACGGATCCGGTGAGTAATATCTTCCAGAGAGAGTACACAGCGGGATCTATTTCCTCGGAGAAGCTCTTGGACATGATCAGCCAGTACGCTTGGGCGTAGGGCAGAAAGAGCTGTACGTCGTCGTGGACTTTGAATCTGTGTGCTAGCAAGTCGGAAGCCAGGCGCTCCAGGTCAACCTTGGAGACGTTGGAGCGTTTATCCTTGGATAAAATTTTCATGACCTTCTGAGACAGCCTGTTACATAGCATGGCCGACTCGGCCACCATCTGGGGCACTCGGGCGAAGGAGACCTTTTGCGCCGTCGAGACCCGGTTTTCGAAGACGCTGTAGTTTAGATACGTCACGCAAACCGCACCTAAAGTGACCTCGGACTCTTGGAAGTCAAAATGAAAGGGCGCCGCGCTCCGGATCGCGGGGCGGCCGGCAAGGTGCAGCAGCGCGCTATGGTGGATGAACCTGACGCCGTGATCCTCCTCGTCAATGTCAAGAAGACTGCCGCCATACTGCGATGCTAGAGTGTGCCCAGAACCGACGAGGCTCGAGGAGTTCCATGCTAGGATTCCGGGCTCAATATTGACAGCTATACGTAACTCGTCTATGGAGAGGTACGGGTCAGCAGCAGCGACGAGTTGGAAGATCCTGGAGTTATATCTGTGGTCGGGAATCCTTAGAAGGGCCTGGTCGAAGGCCTCTGGGAGGTTGCGTGGTAGGTTGTTTATGATGTTCAATATTTCGGCCTCGGACCGAAGCTCTTGGGCGTATTTCGGGCAGATAGCTTCGATCTGGAGGGACAGCCACAGGAACATGCCCTGGGAGCCAACCAGTAGCTGTCTCGTAATCAGCTGTTCTAATTCAGCAGAGAACGGCCTGATTAACTTCCACCGCTCCACCTCTGCCGATATATAACTGAGGATATCACCAGAGCGGTCCGCATGCTCCATGGAAAGCGTCGCGTTGATCTGTATTATGGATTCCGCGATAGTCTTACATCTCGACGTTGGTCGAGATGAGCAGCATAGCCGAACGTGCCTAACGGTCATGAGACGCTTCATCTGTATGAATAGCTCGTCCATCTCCTCGTACGGAGCTTCATCGAGACCATCCAGCACAAAGACTCCCTCCCAATCAGGCGGGGTAATGTCCAAGATGAGTTGAATGTAGGCTTCGGGGTTGGATGTGGTGGGGGAGCCGTCGGTGCGATCTAAAAACTGTTCGACTGTTGAGGCGAGGATTGGACTGCTCAGGACCTGGTATGCAATACTTGCAAGTATGTTATCCACATGCAGCGTCTTTTGATTGTTGCTTTTGCAGAAAAAGTACGAGACAGTCCGGGGCCTTTGTTTAGTTGGGGCGGCTGCTACGAGGTTAGTTTCATTGCTGGTAACTCGATTGTGAAATTGGTAGGTGAAGAATGAAGCGATAATGAAGAATGGAAGACAGGGTGACGGGGCCATGGAATACAGATGCTGAGTGCAAGAACTTTGCATAGAGTTGGGCAACACTCACAGCCGGAACTCGCGTCCCCTTTGGTCAGGACTAGGCCAGCAATGGCGGAAGCCATGGTGACGGTCTTCCCAGACCCCAGGTTGCCCTGCAGCCAAATGGAAGACGAAAGGGGGCACTTTAGCCATTCTTGATAATCCTGGTCTTTGAGTATCCAGTTCGAGGTCCCCTTCTTTCGTTCTCGACGCCATATGAGGTCGAACTCTTTTTGGTCCGGGCACAGGAATTCGAGGATACGGTGTTTGCGAGCTTCCCGGTTGCGCTTGGCAGCTTCTCGTGATGTTGTTATTTGCAGTCTGTTGAACCATTCCAGACTGGACGACTGTTCCTGAAGAGTCGACTTGGCCACGAGCATGGCGGTGCGCTTCTCAATCAGCAGCCCCCACTCGGCGAGGTCCGTCTCCAGCGGCTTGAAGACGGAATCGAACGAGGAGCCGAACGAGGAGGCAACTTGCAAGGCGAGCGATTTCCGAGCGTGGGTGACGATCTTCTTGCTAATGTCGACAATAACGATGATGTACTCGCACATGTAGCCCTGAACTTGTTGGCATTGGGGGAAGAGCATGGCGAAGTCTTGGTGCAGTGAAACGGAGCTTCCAATCCTCAGGAGCAAGTTTGAGACTTTGTCAAAGTACGACAGGAAACTCAGGGAAATCTGTCATTGTCAGAAGATCTGCGGCCGCCACGTCTTCCCCCACATCCCCGACTCCTCTCCTCGGATATCGACGAAGACGATGTGTGACCAGCCATGATGAATTGACATACCTCTAAAGCCATCCGCACAGCAGCCCAGACGCCGCATGCGAGGAGATTCTGCGAGCCGCCCATCAAAACATCGCCAATGGGGGCAAACTGGCGGATGCGGTCGAGGACGGCGACCAGGCGGGTGGCGTAGGGCCGCCAGGACTTGTGGCGGCGGGCGCCGTCGCGGTTGATCTCCTCGGTGAGCTTGAGGACCTCGAGGGCGTTGGGCGGGCGGCGCGTCTGCAGGTTCTTGAACTTGGCGTGTCTGTCCTTGTCGCCGCTCAGACAGACGCTGAACTCGGAGATGGCCTGGGCCAGGCGGATTTCCGGCTTGAGCTTGGCAACGGTGCCGACCGCCGTCGATAGGTTCTCCATGGCTGCCGGCGGTTGTCGTGGTCCCCGTCGGTGTTTTCCCTGGATCTACCTCACACATGCGCAACTGTAGATGGTTGGGTTGAGTCTCACGGGATGTGACGGCTCATGGCTAGATTCCTGTCAGGACGGATCGCAAACAAGGCGTTCGGGCTGCTCACGTCTTCGGCACACAGCCTGATCCAGCGACCACCCTTCGGGCGGGATTCGCGGGCAGATGAGACAGCCCAGGGCTTTCTCGAACCGAGTCGCGGGCTTGGGGCGATGGCTTTGAAGAGGAGAAACAGTCAGCAGGCTGCAAAGCCTCGGGTAGCAATCCCACACAGCCTTGCACATACAGTAACTCGGAGAGAAGTGCTGACAGTCACATGAGGACTTCTATGTCATCTTGCAGTAGTTTTTGTTACCCTAAACTGCATTACGAGGGATTGCGGCACAGCTCCGACCCTAGTCAGCTGGTATTTCAGGCCTGCTTTTAATAGGATAGAGTGGTTGTTGGGAACTGACTGGAGGCCAAATTGCAGGGCCAAGCGGAGGCAACATGAAAGGGACAAAATCTACATCTCGTTTGACATCTGTACTGAGGCTTTCGTTCAAATGCGACCTCAGTCGCTCACTCTGTAAATAATCACGGGTATCGTACGCCAACAACTAATGCTACACATGGTTTACACGTTCATGTTTTCCTCCTTCTCAATCGCTGTCTTGACGGCCTGTCCACGGATGGTCACCTCCGGGGTATACGCCTTGAACTTGCGGGCGGGGATCTTCTTGATGAACATCTCGTCCAGCTCCTCGTAGGTCCTGCCTGCTGTCTCAGGCAGGTTGAACCACAGATGGACCAGCGAAATAACAGACAGGCCGCCGAAGATGAAGGCGATCTTTGCCTTGAGGTTCAGCTGATCGGGGTTGAAGAGGTAGGGCAGAACAAAGCTCCACATCGTGTTGAGAGCGTTTTGGAGGGCGAGACCGATGGCGATGGTCTTGATGCGGAGGCGGGAGGTCGACACTTCGGCCAGGATGGTATACGCAGTCGCACCGATCGTGACGTTGTACCACCAGCAGTAGAGAAGAATGAGGGCGACGGTGCCCTTGTTCGTTGCGACCTTCTCAGGCAGCGCGAGACCACCAGTAACGAGCAGAATCACTGTAAGGATGGCCAGGCCGTTGACCGTCAGGCTGCGGCGTCCCATCCTATCAACCAGGTACCACGACATGACATTGCCGATGAGCGAGATGACCTGCTGCACGATCTGAAGCTTAAAGCTGTCCTCGGTGCTGTAGCCGGCAAGCTGCATGTAGTACGTGCTGTATCCGGCAGCGAAGGTGATACCGGACAGGGACTGAATACACAGAGGGGAGATGGAGATGATAGTACGTCGGAGGTTGGTCTTGCGGAAGCAGTCGATGTAGCTGACGCCGGCCGTCTCGCTCTTGACTTGCTCGAGCGTCTGGTGGATCACGGCGAGCCGGACGCGGCCTTCTTCGCCCGCGTGCCCGAGCTTGGCCAGACTGCGGAGGGCCTGCTCGTCCTTCTCCTTCATGGCGAGGTACCACGGGCTCTCGGGCATGAACCAGACGAGGGCGGCGGCGATGGCGGCGAAGCCGTACTGGCCGCAGAAGACTGCGCGGTATGCCCACCGGTTGTTGAACGTTCCGGTCTCGTTGATGATGACGGCGACGACGAGGGGTCCGAGGGTGTATGAAAGGGCGGAGAGACAGGTGAAGAGACCGCGGAGGGCAAGGGGAGTGACCTGCCGAGACACTAGTGTGTTAGCATGGAGTCATCATGATAGAGAAGGGACAATGTTGATATGTGTGAGTCTTACCTCACCGATGTAGGTGACGGTAACGGAAGAAAGGGCACCGATGGCGAAACCGTTGACGAACTTGCCGCCGAAGAAGACCTCGTTTGTAGTCGCCACGAACTCCATGGTGATGCCGATAAAGGAGATGGCCAGAGCGATCATGATGACACTCTTTCGTCCAAGCCAATCCGCAAGGTTACCGCTTCCCAGGGCACCGATAACAGCACTGCAAAGACTCAAAGTAAGTACACATGTCTCTTGGTCTTGTGCCAGTCAAAGTCGGTCGGACTCACGAAGCAACGGGGGCACCGTTGAAGGCAGACTGCCACTTGGCATCGAGGACATAGTCGCCGTTGTAGAAGTGGCCAAAGTCCTTGCGGAACTCGGGGATACTGAGAATACTGCCGCCGGCCTGGTTCTCGAAACTCAGAACCAGGACACACCACACCGCGTAGATGCACCAGAAAGACGCCTTGGGGTACTTCCTGAAAGACTCCCACTTGCCGAGGTCGTGCTCTTCCTGGTTTCCCAGGTTGGCGAGCTGGGCCTGGGCTTCTCCCGGGTGCTCGAGGTGGTCGGCGTCGCTTTTTTGGACCATGCTGGGCGGAAGTCTTCTTTTCGGACAAAAGCAAGACACAACTGAAAAACTCTTCGAAGTTGTTCAACGATTGGTCAGAGTTAAAAGGAAAATTCAACTGCAGGGGGCGAAAGAGGCTGAAGTTGACAAGACGCGCCAAGCTGGACTGCCACGAGTTGGAGTTGCAGTGTCACGGACTCCGACAAGTCTTTATAAAAGACCGCGACTCGTACTTACGATGCCATCCGATGGCCCGCGCGCGGACATCATGGGACGGTCATCCTATTCTGGAACCTCTCGGGAAGCATGGCCGTGGGTCTGGGGTGGTTCGCCAGCATGATCCGGGGACTTGATGGACCTGCGGGGCCCCGACAAAAAGTCGGAGCATCGCCTGGAGGACAGGAAGGGTGGGTGAGAGCTGGAGGGCCGATAGAGACGAGTCAGGGGCGGTCACGCCAATATCCACTCTATTATCCGGTGAAGTGCCTCTGGTTTCCTGTTCGGGAAATCAGTTTGTGGCTAGTGAGTCCGGGATATCCAGGATAGGTCTACTAACGACGGTGGGAGAAATTTCATCATGTCTCGTGCGTCGCACCAACACTCGGATTCCCGGTTGTACCCGAGGCGTTGGTGTAAAGACGTTTACAGCGTACAAGCAGTGGATGCAGTGTGGGGGATGGCTCGGGGAGTCATCCGACTTTGGCCAATTGGTCTCTGAAAACCGCGGTGACTCTCGGTAAGTCCGTCGTTTCTACAGATAGGATTTCAAGGCGGAACATTACGTTGGTATGATTCCCGAGGTTCACCCGCTCCAGGAGCGTGGGGGGAAACGGGAGGTGGTTAGGGTTTCCTGATTAGGGCATCACTAAATTGCATGATTTCTATGTTGTTGTCTGTTTATTGCGGCTGTCATATTTCCAAGTTTAAGCATTGATCTGATCTGGATGATGCGTGACGCTAAGCTGAAGCTAACAAGCCATGGCGCGGGATGAGTGGCCGCAAGTCTTCAACTCAGAAGCACTGTTGTCATTGGACATCCAATAAACCTACTCTCACGTAGAAGTGCACCATGAAGCTATTCTCATGCCATCCGCTCCTCTTCAAGGATGACGCAACCCCGGACCGCGGCCTTGGGAACAGGACCCCAGAAAACTGGAAAATTCAAGCTCCACACGAGTCGCGTGGGCGCTTGACAAAGCCCGAATGAGACGAAGCCCTGACCCAACACCAACGACATCCATGCCATGCGGGGTTGGAGGCCCCTGGAGAATATTTAGCAGCGCCGGAATCCGGCCGAGGAGACCACGCGATGATTCCGCGTCGGTATGCGAGCTCAACCCCATTGTCCAAACAAGGAAATCGTTAGCATCCCACTCCCAACGACACGTCGAGTCGTCATACAAAGAGACGCGCCGCTTTGAAAGCCTGGAATCCGAAAGAGACAATCGTAACATCATCATCGAAAGTCAGGCGACAGGTTGAGACCCCCGCCCCTTGTCTGCGACAGCAAGTCTCATTTCGTCGCCTCACCATCTTCCCCATCCCACTCACTCACGTCACAAGCCGCAACGGAACAGTTGGAACAGTTGAGAGGAACTGCCTCCGAAGAAAGCAACCAACATGGCGCAAACAACCAGCCTTCAGACATTCCCCAGCAAGCCGAGGGTGTTTATCCTCACAGACATCTCCAATGAGCCCGACGACGCCGAGTCCCTCGTGCGCTACCTCCTCTACTCGAACCAATTCCAGACCGAGGGCCTCGTGGCCGTCTCCTCAACATGGATGAAGAACAAGGTCTGTCCCCAGGACATCCACAAGATCCTTAACGCCTATGCCGATGCCGTCGACAACCTGAACAAGCACACGCACCCCAAATACCCGTATCCCTCAGCGGACAGCCTCCGGGCCCTGGTCAAGTCGGGCCCACCGGTAAGCACACAACCCTTATTCCCTCCCTCCTTATAGCAGAACGCCGGATGGATGACTGACGAGCTCTGGTGGTCCAGGTCTACGGCATGGCCGGCGTCGGCTCGGATAAGTCCCTGACGGACGGCGCCCAGCTCCTCCTCGAGCATATCGAAGCCCCCTCGGAAGACCCCCTGTGGGTTCTCGTCTGGGGCGGCACCAACGTCCTCGCCCAGGTCCTCCTGACCGTCCGCGAGAAGCACTCGGCCGAGCACGCCGCCAAGCTGCGGTCGAAGCTGCGCGTCTACACCATCTCGGACCAGGACGACACCTCGGCGTGGATCCGCACGCAGTTCCCGGACGTCTTCTACATCTCCTCCGTCCACGGATGGAACCAGTACGGCCTCGCCGCCTGGACCGGCATCTCGGGCGACAAGTACTACGGCTTCGACCAGGGCGGCCCGGACTTCACCAAGGTCTCGAAGCAGTGGATCAAGGACAACATTCAGATCGGGCCGCTCGGCTCCGCGTATCCGGACTACCTCTTCATCCCCGAGGGCGACACGCCGACCTTTTTGTACTTGATTCAAAATGGTCTGGGAGATCGCGAGCACCCAGAGTATGGCTCGTGGGGCGGCCGCTACGACCTTACGGACTCGAGCGATGCTGGACAGAGGGGACGTCACTACAGCGACATGACGGATCTCGTCGAGGGTGTTGATGGCAAGACATACCGCTCGAACCAGGCCACAATCTGGCGCTGGCGCGACGCCTTCCAGAACGATTTCGCTGCGCGCATGAAGTGGACGCTCAGCCCGGACCTAGCGTCTGCGAACCATCACCCGATCGTCGTTGTCAACGGCGACAAGGGGCTGGCGCCGCTTTCCTTTGAGGCCGAGGCCGGGTCAACGATCGAGCTCGACACCTCGGGGACGTACGACCCCGATGGCGATAAGTTGACATATAAGTGGTGGCAGTACCGTGAGCCGAGCGCGTCGCAGTGGCTGGTGCAGTTCGAGGTTGCGCACCTCGGCGTGGAGAAGCTGGACGATGAGGGCAAGAAGGTCCGCGTCACGGTTCCGCCGCCGGAAAAGTGCTGCGTCGACCTGATCAGCCAGAAGCCCAAGGCCAAAGGCCAGGTGCTGCACTTGGTGCTGGAGGTGACGGACAGCGGGACGCCGGCGCTAACGAGCTACCGTCGGGTGCTGATTCAGACTACGAACAAGGAGCTTAAGGGAGGCAAGGAGGTTAAGGAGGGGGAGGAGTTTGATGCCATTGGCGACGCGATGAAGGACTATACTGGTTGAGGAATGCTTATGACTTGACGAAATAAACGATTACAACGTGATGAAAGGGAAGTGAACCGTGATTCCTTAACTACAAGTGCATGTGTCTTACGGACCTAATACGAGGCCATCACTTCACGGAAACCTAGGTCTCTACAGTTTACGTATGTGTTTCCCTTGAGTCTCGTTACATCTTTCATCTCAGAGCCGAAGGTGGTAATTGCAGTACCAAGTCCAGCCCCCCTTCGGTTCCCAACTATCGAATGGCAAGGGAGTAATCCTCAACGAGAACGCAATTCTACAATCAATCTAAGCTTAACCCCAGTTCTAAATCAAGCTCAAACACGTCACCCGATCCCGACGGCTCTCGGCAGGAATTAAGCATCCCTTCCCACGCTTAAGCGATGTTGCCCTTCGTGTCAGGTGGGCTCGCGTGCCGCGCCACCGGGCTGAGAACCCAATAATCCGGAGAACATGACAGCGTCCTAGTTCCAGACTGCGACGGCTCGTCTGTGAAGCGACCGCCAAGGAGCCGCTAGCGCGGGTTCCGTTGCTTCTTTGTACGTCCCGGAACCTGCATTCCGTGGGAAACACGACCGGGGTTCGGTCCGATCGGTAGGAGTTGGCGAATGTGACGGATGGAAAAGAAAGCGCACTGGCAGATGTAACCATACTTAATCGGAGGCAGGGATGAAGGTTCCGTCACAGTGGCTGACAGCTACGCGATAACATACGGAGAACCCAAATTAGACGCCCTGGTCAAGGCGGTTGATGTCGAAATCTGGTACGCTAGCAAAGAGGTCTTAGTTTGGCATCGGGTGTGATGGCAAGTACTTCAAGAAGCAATATTGCGGACCATCACATACCGTACGGGTATTCGGAAGTTCTGTATCTTGCATGGGCAACTTTGGATATAAATTGTGTGAAGATCACCCCTCAAAGTAGAAGCTGCATGTCAACGTCAACCCAGGCTTTCTCATCGAATAGTAATTCTGGAAATACCTCTTGACTAAACGACCCGTCATTCTCACATCATCATGAGGGTCTCTGCCGCCTTCTCCCTCCTCGTGGCCTCGGCCTCGGGCCACGCCATCTTCCAAAAGCTCTCCGTCAACGGCGTTGATCAGGGCTCTCTGAAGGGCATCCGCGCCCCGTCGAGCAACAACCCGATCCAGAACGTCAACGACGGCGGCTTTGCGTGCAACAACAACATCCAATTCAAGGACAACAACGTCATCACCGTCCCAGCAGGTGCTCAGGTCGGTGCTTGGTGGGGACACGTCATCGGCGGTGCCCAGGGGCCGAACGATGCCGACCATCCCATCGCCAGCAGTCACAAGGGTGAGCCATGACCTCTGGCAACCTGAATATATGTCCGATCATCGTCACGCTGATACCTGGATTGTTCAATAGGCCCCATCATGGTGTATCTCGCCAAGGTGGACAGCGCCGCGAGCGCCGGCACCGCAGGCCTCAAGTGGTTCAAGGTTGCAGAGACCGGGCTCAGCGGGAGCACCTGGGCCGTCGACACGATGATCTCCAACGGCGGGTGGCACTTCTTCACGCTCCCGTCCTGCGTGGCGCCCGGGGATTACTTGCTCCGCGTCGAGCTGCTCGCGCTCCACAGCGCGTCGATCCCGGGCGAGGCCCAGTTCTACATGGAATGCGCACAGTGAGTGAAAGGCCTCTTCTTCTGGTCTGGTGTCAAACGTTGACTGACGATGATAGAATCCGCGTTACTGGCTCTGGCAACAACGCCGGCTCCAACTTCGTCAGCTTCCCCGGCGCTTACGCCGCCAACCACCCCGGCATCCTCGTCAGCATCTACGACAACACGGGCAGACCGACCAACGGCGGACGGCCGTACTCTATCCCCGGGCCTGCAGTTATCACCTGCTCCGGCGGTGGTTCGTCTCCGCCTCCCACTTCCAGCCCTCCCCCGTCAAGCGGCGGTGGCGGAGGTGGTGGCTCTGGCGCCGCTCTCTACACACAATGCGGTGGAGAAGGCTGGACT
Source organism: Colletotrichum plurivorum (assembly GCA_014235945.1). NCBI lineage: Eukaryota > Fungi > Ascomycota > Sordariomycetes > Glomerellales > Glomerellaceae > Colletotrichum > Colletotrichum plurivorum. Next base: position 12,954 of record WIGO01000194.1, read on the forward strand.
GGCCCCACGACTTGCGCGCAGGGCACCTGCAAGGCGTCGAACCAGTATTACAGCCAGTGTCTTCCGTGAGTGTTAAAGCGCACGAGGATGACTACTTGGGTGTCGGGGTTGAGTTACGGGTTGCAAATTTTGGACGATTCTTGTACATAGTCATGCAGTTTGTTACCTTTGTTAAGAAGTTAAGAAGCTAAAGTCATGTTGCTGCTCGAGACAAGCCCCGCATCGAATTCGTTCCTCGACTGGGAGTGACCTGATAATCTGGGAACCATGTGCCCTTGATCCTGGCCACCTATGTCCCACCTTTGCTCTTGAAGTCTTGAGATTGCAGTATCCCGGTGGAGTTGCCTCTCGCAGAAAACAACGCAGTGGGTACCAGTATGGGGAGCTTAGGGTTCATCCTCATCACACAACGAGCGGGTCGGTTAGCTCAGTTGGTTAGAGCGTGGTACTAATATATCTCTTCCGGGATATATCAAGTAATGCCAAGGCCGGGAGTTCAAGCCTCCCACTGATCATAACTTTTGTCTCTGGTACGAGCTGATGGCCACAGATGCTTTTTTTCCGAATTTTCAGCATCTCAGCGAGTGTGTGGCCTGAACTCCGAGTTTGACCGGGATATGTGGGTCTGGTGGAGACCCGAGCCGGGTCGACGGTGCCGTCCTTCACCGAGTAGTCCGTTCGTCCGTGGAGTTAAGACGTGAGTGAGCATGTTGGACTCGTGTTTACCAATCATCATCAGGTTCATAATCAAGTGGTCTCATTCTCGGATTCCGTCCCCGCGTGTGCCTAGTGCAAGGTACCTTAGTTCCTCCTGTGAGTTGTTGGTAGGTAAGACAACTAGCCACTGAATTCCATCGCTAGCCGCTATTGCAGCGCCGATATCTCATCACGAACCACGAGGAGGCAGGGAGTTCATCCCGACAAAACACCACCCGGCAGGCATCGCGGATCAATAGTCTCTCCGTGCACAAGCCAGAACCTGCCCACCGCCCGGCCGAGAGAATGCTCCGACATTCCTGAGACGAAAGTGCCACGGCAACACCCAGTGCCACCATGATCGGTCGATTGGTAAGCCCCAGGCGGAAGCCCCCGCAGGATGGCTCGTCAGCCCCGAGACGGTTGATCCCACAGCGTCTCTTTAGCGACTGAAGTAGCGGACTAGACATGCACGATGCTGTCATAGGACCCTTAGATCGAAGACGGATTCCGAAGCTTATTTTTCCCCATCAGAAGGTGAGGTGCTCATCATTCCTCAAAAGGGGGGGATTCGTTTATTGTTTGGTCTGGGCGTGTTTTGTTTCCTTTCTTCTTCTTCTTCCTCGCCTTCGTCCCGCATCTTCACCGTCTCACAACCCCCGAGACCAGTGACAACCTCACCCAATACCCACCCACAGGCGAACATCCGAAATGGACATTGAAATCCCGGCCATCCACCCGGCGGTCGCCGTCAAGGCCCCGCGCGAGCCCCTCGTCCTTATCGACGCCCCGACATACCCCCCCGAAGCCGGCGAGGTCATCGTGAAAGTGGAATGGACGTCCTCGACGCCCTACCACCTGCACCAGGCCGACGGCGGGCTGCTGATCGACATGTTCCCCCGCATCCTCGGCGACACCTTCGCCGGCACCGTGCTGCTCGTCGGGCCCGGGCCGCACCACGTCAAAGACATCGCCGTCGGCGACAAGGTCCTCGGATACTCCTTCCGCGACGACAAAGGCGGCAAGGAAAAGGCCGCGCAGACGCTCGTCACCGTCCCTACCTTTTTGCTCGGGCGTATGCCGAAGGGTCTTACTATGAAAGAAGCCGTCACGGCGCCGGATAACCTCGTCACCGTCTTCCAGGCCGCCGTCGAGGACCTCGGACTACCCCTGCCATGGCCCATCCCGAAGGACTGGACGCCGCCCGAGGCCGATGCTGCGATATTGCTGTGGGGCGGCGCCGGGAGCGTGGGGATGTACGCCGTCGAGGTGTTTCGGCACTGGGGGTACCGCAACCTCGTCGTCGTCGCGAGCGGGAAGCATCACGAGTATTTGAAGAGTTTGGGTGCGACGGCGTGCTTTGATTACCACGATAAGCACGTCGTGGACAAGATTCGCCAACATCTCGGTCCGAAAGGTGTACCGTACATCATTGACTGCATCGGTCACCTTACGGGGTCGCTTGGGCCCATCACCCAGCTGGCGGAGAAGGGTACCAGGGTAGCTGTCATGCTGCCGGTCGTCATCAAGGATCCGACGGAGATCCAGACGCCGGTGTACCAGATGACCGAGCCGGCGGAGGGGCAGTGGAAGGAGGGGGTTGTCGTCAAGGGCGTCCGGACGCATTTCTATCTCAAGGTGAGCGAAGCCGGGCTGAGTATCCCAATGGGTTACGTGCTAACGGATAGCAGAATCAACTGTTCAAGGACAAGATGCAGTGCGAAATCATTCCTACTCTTCTGGAGCAAAAGGTGATACGTCCGAATCCGCAGCGGGTAGTCGAGGGAGAGACATTACTCGAGCGGGCACAAGATGCCATCGTGTTGCTGAGGAACAAAGCCGTGAGCGGCGAGAGGCTGGTATGGAGGGTTTGCGAGGACGACGCGGTTGCTTGATAACTCAGGGATAAGCGCAAAGCAAGGATCCAAGGGCAACTGCGAATCGGATGTACTATCAAACATGTCTGTAGTCAACTAATATTTCACTCACAAGGGTTCATCAAGTTGCACAGCCAGTGTCGAAAATCAGTCATTAGAAAAGGGGCTTCATATATACTAAGCTATTATTTTTTCCGTATCCCAAAAGCATTATGTTTTAGTACTCATAAACCAGTCCAGCAAGGACAATTGCCATACATTTCCCTCCGATCATCTTCCAGGCATTCAAAGCGGCGGTGCGTTCGGGTCCTCCATGCACTGGTCGATCCGCATGATCTGCTTCCCAGTAGCCTTGGCCTGCTTGATGAACTCGGGGAAGTAGTTCACCGTCGACTCATACGAGAAGTGCATCACAACAAGATTGCCCCCCTTCGCAACATCCGAGTTGAAAGCGTCGACCTGCTTCTCAGGCGTGCTCGTCTCCGCCCACAACCAGTCCTGCACGTCAACGCTCCAGTTGATAATATACGGCCTCTCCGCCCTCGACGCCGCCGCCCAGCGCTGCCTCATCCTCGCGCCCTCGACGCCGAACGGCGGGCGGAAGTAGTTGCTCCGCTCGTTGAAGATATTCTCCATCACGCGGTAGTCCTCGTTGTACTCCCAGTCGATGGCCTCCACGCTCGGCAGGCCCTCCATGCGCGGGTGCGTGTACGAGTGCAGCGCGATCTGGTGGCCCTCGCTGCGGAGCTGCTGGTACAGGCTCGCCATGCCCGTCGAGTTGTTCTCCAGCACGGCGCCCACCGCAAAAAAGGTCACCTTGATGCCCGCGTTGCGGATGATCTCGGCCAGGCGGGCGGCGTAGCGCGGGTTGCCGTCGTCGATGCCGAAGGCGAAGGAGTTGGGCCGCGTGCAGGCGAAGACGAGCGTGCCTGAGGGGAGCTTCTGCGGGATCGTGACGCCTGAGGGGATCGACGGGACGAGCTCGATTTTGGTCAGGACGAGCGGCTCGCTGGTGTACACGCCGCGGATGGCGACGCTGCTGACGCGTTGGAGGTTGATGTTGAAGTGCGAGACGGGGATGAAGATGTCGTTTCCGCGGGCGTAGCGCGCCGCCTCGAGGCTGTCGCGCGTCTCCGGGTACGGGGCGACGCCTGAGTTGCACTGGGAATTGTGCTGCTGCAGCGAGACGGAGAACTTGGTGTGGCCCGAGAAGGCGATGTGGAGGTAGGCTCCGGAGTATCCGCGGAGGTCGCGGCAGCCGTTGCTGACGAGCGTGGTGAAGGCGTAGTCCGGGCCGGAGGCGACCATGGTGAGGCGGTTGGAGCCCCAGGAGAGGTTCATGTCCTCGCCGCCGTGCCAGAAGCCGAGCGCGTTGGAGCCCGAGCTGGCGAAGGAGTCGATCACCAAAGCCGAGGCCGTCGCGGCGGGGGCCGGAACGGTGCCGGTGGGGCCGGGGGGGCTGCTCGCTGAGGGGACGACCCAACCGGTTGGGGTGCTTCCGCAGTAGAAGGCGATGGGACCAACGGTAATGGGGTTACTGGGCGAAGAGAGCACGATCGAGCGAATCATGGAGAGATTGATGCCGGAGAACTTCGACCAGGTGAGGCTGTAGAGCTTCTCTGTGCCGTCAAAGGTCCAGCCGAGCTGGGCGGCTGTCTGCGACGCCGAGCCAGTCGTCGCGCCGTCGCAGGTAGTCTTGGAGGTCAGCTCGATCCTAAACGATGTCCCGGCGGGCGCCTTGATGCGGAGCGAGATGCCGCCGAACCTGTTGGCGTCGATGCAGCCGGTCTGGCTGTAGAAGTACGACCCCGAGGAGGACTTGGGCGTCAGGGTGATGCGGTTGTTGCTCACGACGCGGGACTGCATCGTGCCGTCGTCGCCGGTCGGTAGGAGCAGCGCGTTGTAGCCGAGGAAGTCGAGGCGCGACTGCGAGGCCCAGTCGTCGATGAGGAGCGGCGAGCAGGTGCCGGGGTTTGATACGGCTGTTGATGTCGAGACTCGAGTAGAGGTCGCTTGCGTGGGCGCAGCAGCTATGAGAAATGATCAGTCAAAGCAAACGATGACGAGTTTGAATCAGTACTTACTGGTTGACACTGTTGGGTTTCCGCACGCAAACGAGACCTTGTCCAACTGCCATTGCTGGGTAGAGGAAAAGGATTCAATGACGATGGACACCACAGCGCCGAGGTTCGCGCCACCGAAGCTACTCAGAGGGATGCGAACAGTCTGGGAGCTACCGGTGAGGCCGGTGACCCGGAAGGACGTCTTGGTCCCCGTTGTTGCCGGACAGCTCGCCGCCGTGGTGAGCTGCACCGTGAAGGCCGCGCCAGACGCCGGCGCCTTGATGTCGAGCACCAAGTGCGTGTACGAGTCGGCGCTCAGCGAGCGGCAGGGAATCGTCTCGTAGTAGTAGGCTCCGGCCTTTGGGGTGAAGCTGAGGACGCCGCCGGAAGCGGACATGCTAGCCATGCTTCCGTCGTCTATCCATTGGGGTCAGAAGACTAAAGATTGGTGTCGGGGAGCTCGTGGAGGTCTTACCTGAAGTCCATGATCCGAGATTGTTTCGGTTGGTTGTGAAGGAGTTGGACAAGTCGTCCACGAGGAGGTCGGAAGTGCAAGCCGCAGCAGCAACGACGGCGCCGTAGGCCGCCGCCAACAGAGACCGCACCTGGAATTTCACCATGTTGCCGGCAAGGCTCTGTTCTCAACTATGCGATATCGGACGGAGAGAGGGAACAGTGTTTCGTTCCCCGACAAGCTGGCCCCTGTCCCAGCAAACGGGGACGAATCGACCCGGGATACGGGCCATCCTATATCTCAATTGACGGCAACCAAACGACATATGGGAATCGCAAATCCAGCCGGATTGTCACGCCACCCCGGGCACGAATCGACGTTGCCGAGCAGTAACATCGGTCGACGCGGGCGCTCGATAATTCCGCCGCTAGAAAAGGTCGTCACTCCTGACATAACTGGGGTCGCTGCGGCAGCAATTGGGCAATTGCTTCCTTAGTCCTGTGCGCCGATCTTGGCGTTGGCCAACGGTTTCCCCCCCGTGCCTCCAGCTGAGGTGGAGGCGGGCTCAGGTCGCTCGCTGCTCGAGGCTGCGGAGGGCACCATCGGATCGTGCTGACTGCAGGTCCCGGGCCGGCGATCCATGGCGAAGGTCGGGTCGGATCCAAGGCAAGGTCCAAGTCGTGTCAGGCTGCGTGTGGTGGTCTTCCACCCCTCGGAATACGAATCTTGGCGTCGCAAGCGGTCCCCATTCGTTCCACGAAGGCCAGGAACAAAATCCCTGATACATATTCTCCTCGTGTATGTATGTTCTCTTGGAATGTGGCGGGACTTACCAATAGTGTCTAGTGCATTGTGGGGTTGCTCGGGGCCAGCCCGCTCCCCGACATGCACGTCAGCGACCAGGGCTGTTCGTGCTTACCACGGCCAAGAGCTCGCTCTCCCGGCATCTTTGGAGAGGATGGACTGACCATGCGGCTGTTGGCTGTTTGTGAGAGAGATGAAAAGATCGGGAATCGAAAAACGGACGAGTTGCCCCGGGCCTCGTATGTACGGCACGGGCGGAGTTGGTCTTGGAGTGTTGAGCGCACATGCAGGCGCCAGATCGTAGGAGAGAATTGCTGCTGCCATTTTTTGAACTCGGTCGTGTTTACTCAAGACGATGGCATGGCAACGACGTGTGAGCTTTTCACAAGTGAGCAAGCTGAAGGTCCAAGCTGACCGAGAGAGCTTGGCGATGCGGCCGAAGCGGAGTTGGATCCGACGTCTTGGCAGCCAGCCGTGTTGTTGACTTGGGTGAATGGTACTCATCGCTCGCCAATGCTTCCCCATGAGGAAAAGGGATGTGATGAAGTTCCTGCCACGTGGAAGCAACGTCGTGCCTTCGCCAATAGCCTAATACCGGGATCTCCAAGTATGCCGGCATCGTTTCGTGATCTGGGACGAAAGTTGGCCGACTTACATGTACCTGTTCTAAGTATCGTATCTGCAGAGGACTCGGCTTGATATCAGTCATGAAATTATGTTACATACTCATTCTCTTGATGGCGAACTAGATAGCGACTGTTCCTGCATGAAGATTGAGGTGGCGCTGGAAACGATTTACCATATTCGTCCATTCTCGAGCGTCCTATTCGACCGAACGCTTACTACATGATCAACAAAGTTCTTTTCTCCTATACACAGCAGGGTGTTACTCTACAGGAAGCAACCCTATTGGTTTCCTATTGGACTTGCCCTGCGACCGACGCCGAAGTGAACGAGGCAAGAACAACGTTGATGTGTAGCTTCTTGAACGGAAGGGAAGAAGATTTGTAATGGCTCGAGATATGTACTCTTGAATAGCTCGGACAACTGCAATCTTTGAACTATCTTCTGACTCCTTTTGAGATCATTGATAGAGACCTCGATAGCCCTCGATAGCAGCGTGTCGTCGAGCAAAGTGCACTCAATGCCTCTTGGGATGAAAGGAAGCAGCACTTGCAAGACATGCGAAGTATCTACGTGCTTTCGAAGCTCATCTTGGCTTCAAGAAACGTTGATTCGGGGGTTTTGAAACATAGAACATCACCTGAGTTCGACCGTCCCGAAAAGTATCTTGCTGAGGCTGCATGTGGCCTACCTGTCGGTCCTGCTATGCTCATGTCACTGCTGCCGCCCCTCCGATGAACACGCCAAGCTCCTGACATAGCCTAACGCTGTCTTAAATCTCACCGGTTCCCAATGTGGTCCGAGAAAAAAGGTCTATTGGCACGCTTTTGGGGTATTGCTGACCGCACTTGCAAGTCCACATATCAGGCTGCGGAAGTGAGATAATAATACCTCTCTCCCCTGCTGCAGCTGCACGCCACGTCATTCGCTGATCAGGCATAACAGCTAGCCGTTGGCGGGCGGCCGCTAGTTCTCAACGGCCGTGACATGATTTTGTCCCTTCGTGCGTTTATGTAATGAAAAAGAAAGACATGAGAAAAAGAAATTCTCGTAAACTGCGGTAGACTTCCGGTGAGCCAAGACGATGCGGGCAACAGGTGAACTGAAGTCGGGCGAAAGCTCAATTTTCAGCTTGTTGGATTGTTGTGTGTATCCTCGAAAAGTTCACGCATTTTACAAGCCCTAAGTAATTGTGATTGCAAGTGATCGTCACCGGTGCAGCCTGGCTTGGCTGGTGATGGCACGATGACGGTCTGCCAACTGATGCTGCCAACTGATGCAATTAGTGCCGCGTGTAGACAGGCTCAATGTTGAAATCCGAATTGGTACGACTCCACGAGCACCATCTTAATTTCGTGGGTAGTGCCTGTTACGCAGAGTCAATCTGGAACAAGACATTGTACAAGCATTGAAGTAGTGCTACTGGTCCAGGCTACACTCCTTGGTTCGACGTATTCGGCTGCTGTCAAGTACATCAAGCGATAAAGAATGGAATTGTATTAATATGATAGTGAAGAGGAAGCATTGTACAATCGCTATGACATAGAGAAATATTCGGATCAAAGGTGAGTGTGCCCAGTCTAAATGCGCCCAGAAATATGACAGTGATCCAAAAGCTAGAAGTCAGCAGTAGGCCCGTTCGTAGTTAACTACCTACGACCTCCAGGACCCGATATCCTCCTCGACCAGACGCCACGTCTTCTCGGAGACAAGCATCTGCGCCAGGTAGTTCCCGGAATGGTCCTTGCCCTGTATGTAAATCAAACACGGCGGCTTCAGCCTCATCCGGGGCGTATTACACTGCCACGCAATCTTTCCCCTAGGCGTCGTCCGGATCTCATCACTCCCTTCGCCGCGGATTGCCGGGCTAAAGTCAATGACCTCGTGGAACCGCGCCTTGGAGACATTTGACACCGAAACCACGAAGCCGCTCGGCTCGGCAAACTGGTTCGTGCTCCCGCTCTCGGCGACGGCCTCGTACGTCAGCCGCGCCGAGGCGTACAGCTGCGCGTGCGTGAGCTGCGACCGCACCGAGCTGCGGATCAGATCCGCCGCGCGGCCGAAGGTGCCGTGCAGCAGGTCCAGCGCCGTGGTGTTGGTCCAGTTGTAAGCTACGATGTTGGAGACGTAGGCCACGTCGGAGGGCATGTCGTTCTCGTGCAGGCGGCCGCGGAGGTCGAGCGCCGAGGAGACCGATATCGGCCGCGACGTGCGCTTTGCGTCAGTGATGTGCGAGCAGGCGAGCCGGACGAGCCAGGCCGTGAGCACGTCGCCGTCGCTGAGGCGCTCTGCGGCGGTGCCGTCGCGGGCGAGGTCGTCCTCGGCGCGCTGGCGGAGGCGGCGCAGGGCGGAGGCCGGGATGAAGATGTTTCGCTGGCGGATCTTGTTGCGGACGAGGTACCAGAGCAGGCCCAGCGTGAAGCGGATCTTGCCCCAGCCGCGGAGGCGCTTGTGCTCCCAGAGGAAGGGCTCGTCGTACCGCGGGGGGTCGGAGGTGGACACCCTCTGCATCGGGTCGAAGGCCGGGTCGGCCATGGGGACCACCTCGCCCTTGCGGCCGGCGAGGACGCGGCACCAGTTCTCGACGAGCTCGCGGCGGCCCATGCCGTCGGTGATGCTGTGCGGGTACGTCAGGGTCACGAAGGTCGCGTCGGCGAAGGTGATGACGTGGAGGGAGAGCGCGGGCCGGTCCGTGTAGTGGTAGTCGTCGAAGGACGTCGGCGCCTCGGGGCCGGCGAGGATGGAGTGCAGGGTCTCCGGGGTGTCGATGATCCTCGGCTTAGGGGAGGGCGAGGAGAAGTAGAAGGGGATGGTGGAGGCCAGGGGGTGGAACTTGACGCTTGAGGGGTTCGGCTCGGTGGTGAAGTGCACCGCCGGGCGTGAGGATGTGAACGACGCGGGGACGTGGAGCTCGATCTTGCCCTTCTTCTGGATGTTTGTGTCAGTCTTTCGCGATGTGACTTGGATGGAGGCCGCCATGTTACCGTCACCCTCGGCCGTCCGCCGAGCTTTCGCCAGTCGCCGATTGTGAGAAGCTCCGACAGCGAGTCGTGGAGCATGTCGGCGTCGAGGACGTCGTGGAAGCACATGGACCAGCTCATGATCATCATGCGCATCATCCAAGAGCTGTCCATTGCCGAGAGCAGGATGACGGTGTCTGTCGGTATGGGGTCCGGCTGCCGGCGCCGGGGTCCCAGGATGGGATCAAGTAAGGAACGGACGGGCATCTTGAGTTTTCTCATGAGTTGACCCCAATGGAATTTGACGGCGGGCAAGCTTGAGCCTGAGGTAGCCAGGCCCAGATGCCGACGACAGAGACGAAGCTGGTGATGGGCGAACTTGGTGTTGACAAAACAAAACAAACTGGAGAATTTCACTTTTTTGCGAGCCTGTCGCTCGGAGAGCGACAGCTGGCGCCATTGCAACAGGGGCATGCCCTGTTGAAGGGGAAGATTTCGTGGAGATATGGATATTGGAGCTTCAACTCGGAATGACTCGTGGAGGAGAGATAAGGCGAAAGCCAAATAAAGGGACGTGGGGCTGTCATGTGAGCAATGATGAGGAGCAAACGTGACGCGTAGGAAATGAGACTTGAAAGGGGTGAATTCGTGTCTCAATTCCACGAGGAGCTCCAGTCTAATCTCCAAAGTCCCGAGCAGCAACGCAGAACAGGAACTCGAAGACGCGCCATCGTCAGGCTCAGAGAACCCGGCTCCTTCAACGATCATCACACGGGACGCGATGACGCTCATTCTCACGCCTCTTCATCCGACATTTGCGGCAGAAGTCCGCGGGGTCGACTTTACGAAGCCGATCCCAGACGACGTGTTTGAGGAAATCCAAGCCGCCATCACCAAGGTTCAACTCTTGGACTTTTCTGAGTCGTACTTTCGGCTGACCTGCTGCAGCACGGTGTGTTAGTCTTCCCGGAGACGGGGCTGAACGACGAGTCTCACATCGCCTTCTCACGTCGTTTCGGAGAGCTCGAGCGGCGCAAGGACACGGGAGTGCAGTCACGGCTGAAGCAGGCGGAGTTGACGGATCAGGGCAACATCGACGCCAACGGAAACATCATCAGCTCCGCTGACCCCAGAGCGCAGATCAGCAAGGTTGGCATCTTTCCTTGGGTTGCTGCCATGGCATCACCAAGTCCGACTGACGTCTCTCCCAGGGAAACACGCTGTTCCACGTCGACAGCAGCTTCAATGCTCACCGGGCGAGCTACTCCATCCTGCTCGCTCACGAGATTCCACCTGTGGGCGGCGGCGGCAACACCGACTTCGCCGACACGCGCACTGCGTGGGATGAGCTGCCCGAGGCACATAAGCAAGAGCTCCTGGACAACAACTATGTTGCCAACCACTCGTTCTGGCATTCTCGCAAGACGGCGTGCCCGGAGTTCTTCGCCAAGCTTAACCCAGGGAGCCATATCATGAGCAAGCACAAAATCGCCCAGCTTCACGAGCGCAGCGGACGAATGAACCTCTTCGTTCCCTCTCATTGCCATCACATCGACGGCCTGCCGGAGGCCGAGGGGAAGGAGAAGCTGGACTTCCTGTACAGGCATGCGACCCAAGATAAGTACGTCGTCTCGGTTCCGTGGAAGGCGGTCGGCGATCTGGTGATGTGGGACAACACGTGCACCCTTCACAGGGGCACGCCGATCGTCGGGAGCCACAAGAGGGACATGCGGAGGGCGACGGTCCTGGATGACGGGCCTGAGGCGTGGGGTCTGAATGAGAAGGTCGAGAGGGACTTTGCGTTCGCCCCGGAGGTCATGGCCGATGTCTTTCGTTCCTTGTCTGGCTGAGGAGCGATGCTTCTCATAGCTTCGATGTTCAGTGTAAGGCCCTGAAATATTGATACCGGTATGAAGGAAAGAATGAGTCCCCGTGCGCATGCTTAGGTCAGCGCTGAGATTTTGGAAAGAACCATCCAAAGCTTCCAGTTTGGCTTCCTTCTACGTTTTTGGGCCGCAAAGTCAATTGCTCCAAACTCTTCGGATTTCATTGTGATTGGCTCAGAACTCATCCACTAGGAAGCACCGCAATCAAAAACATGCTTACCTAGGTACGTACCCACGGAGGCGGAGCGATTTGCCGAGAGGGAGCCAATGAGGAGCGTCGGTTCAGGTGCAGGATCTCCACCTATATTATGGATCCATAAGTCCCCTTTCGGTCTAGCCTCTCCTCGTGCCTGGTCGTGCGAGGTGAGCTTTTTTGGCAGGAGGATGCAACCTGACGTTTCTGAACATCATCAACATCACGATATCAATCAGACTAAATGACTGCCAATCGTCATTCCGGACCGCTCGTCTTCCCAATGGCCCGCGACACTGACGATCATCAAAGGTAAGGTGCCACGCTATCGGCCGGACGGCATGGAGTTACCGGCCGCCCAACCCCCGGCCTTCGGCAAACGACTTTCTATAAGGCTGCATATGGGCCGAAGGATGGGCACTCCATGCTGACAGGCTGTTTGCCCAACAACGTCAAGAAAGCCCAGGCCAACGTCGAAAAGGCATCGACGACGGTAGATCGGTTTTCCGCGCCCTCTTGAGATCAGACCTGCCTCTAAGCGAGAAGGCCCTCCAGCGCATGACGGAGGAGGGCTTTTCGCTGTTTGCCGCCGGCACCGAGACTGTCAGTTGGGCCCTGATAGTCGTCACGTACCACCTCCTGGCAAAGCCAGAACTACTGGACAAGGCCAAGGCCGAGTTGAGCCAGGTCATCGACAGTTCCGGGCAGTTGCCGGACTGGACGGCGCTGGAAAAGCTTCCGTACCTGGGTGCCGTCGTTCGCAAGGGTCTGCGGCTGTCCTACGGTCTCGCTACCTGGACTGCCCGAGCTCCGCTTAGGGGGGAGGTTAGTGTACCGGGAAAAATAGGCCCCGGGAGGAAGCCGGTCGCCGACCGAGCTTGGGTATGTGATACTGAGGGGATGCGCCATCGGCATGTCGGCTGTCCTTACGTATTATGACGAGGGCGTGTATCCGGACTCGCACGCTTTTGTCCCCGAGCGATGGTTGCACGTGAACGGTCGGCATAAGAAAGAAGTGGATAGGGCCCTCCTTGCATTCTTGAAGGGAAGCCGGGGCTGTCTTGGCATAAAATAAGTTTCGAGAACTATTTTCATGGTCCATCTGTTTTGGACTGACGATTCGTCTCAGCCTGGCTTATTGCGAGCTATATTTGTTACTCGGGCTGCTGATTGTCCGAGTGTTCCCGCGCATAAAGCTGCATGAGACTACTGAGGCTGACGCGGCTTATGACCACGACTTCTTCAACCCATTTCTGGTGCGGAATAGCAAGGGTGTGAGAGCAGTCATCGTGTGAGGTGCCGAAGGTCAGTCGGTTTGGTGATGCGCGAGGGCACGTATTGGCGGCGTTTAGGAAGGAATCCATACCGAAGTAGGCGACATGGTAAAGTACGCAATTGGGTGAGAACGTAGAGATAGTCATAGGGAAAGACCACACGGGGGATGCGTTCATCAGTCCATCTGGCAACTGGGTTGCAAGTGTATGCACTGTGTGTATAAGAAGCTACTGTTTTGGGTATCCTTTTACTCCCAGCCACTATCTTGAATTTCCCTATCTGTTGATCCACAGAGTACCGCGGCACTAAATCATCATCTTGGATGGATCAGAAGACATAACGGCCGGGCTGGACCGCCGTGTGAGAGACCTGGAACGTCATCCAAGTAGTAGGTCAGAAAGCCCTCTGAGAAGCCCGTAATTCATTCGCCAATAAGCAAACCAGAATGCCATTTTTTTCGGTTCGTCCTGCATGCTGTGCCACCACCGCTGTAGGTCAACTAGCCAAGCCTTATGTACAACCTGGAGATCGTTGATTTGCCAGCCTGATCCAAGTAAGGTGCTCAGCTGTAACATATACTCCCCACCTTTTCCCGTTCTGGATCTCCTTCTTTCGGTGCCTCGCCTGGTCCTTATCCTCTGCCTGACCTCGGCTATCTCGAGGTCTCATCAGACTCCTTTGAAGAGATTGATCACTCCACGCGACGCCTGTCCTTTTTCCGTCACGGACCAGAATCAACATCATGGCTGAAATACTGGGCACTGTCGTCGGCGTCGTGTCGCTTGGCCTGCAGGTTTGCTCTGGTCTCACGACGTACCTCGACGGCATCCAGTGCCAGAAAGACGACGTCGCAGCCACCACACGACACTCCCAGTCGATGCAGACCTTTCGCAATCAGCTGGGCTATAAAGACCGCGTCACCACTGTGACTGGAACACAAGACGCTTTCGCTTCGTTGGCGCAGGCCGTGTCGACCGCGGATACAGAACTACGTCTCCTCCGCGACTTCATCGACAAACTCTGCGGGAAGTGCGTCGCATCGCGTTCCTCAAGCACCGTCGACAAGGTGCAGAAGAAGCTACGTTACCCCTTTCGCTGGGATCACCTCGAACTCTCGATGGAAGGCTTGCCAAGGCGAACGAGGCGCTTCAAACCGCCCTTCAGGTGGTTGCAATGTTTGTTAATGGTCTTCTTCCGATGGCCTTCGACGCGGTCAAGACTAACTTACTATCAGGGAACTTTCCTTTAAAAATAGTGACACACTTCGGCGAATCGAAGCCGACGGATCGACATTTCGAGCCGAGATTCGTGGCAAGCTCGACGACATTCACCAAGTGTCAATGCAAGGCAGGGACACCATGCACGACATATCTAACGCAGACAAGCCTCGGATTGGAACTTCGGACCTTCGGCCCCCTCGTGCTTTGGCGCATATGGAAGCTTCGCATGCCGCCATCCTTGATGTCCAGAGACGTCTGGACCATGCAAGGACGATTACGCCTCCCAGAAGTTCTGTTCCTGAGGCGCTTGAGGTTCTCGAAAATATGGAGTCATCTGATATCCGCGTGGTGCTGCATCGATTGCTGTCGAAGCCAGATGTCTTGAGGATAGCGTGCGAGTATGCGGAGTCCAGAGCCGAAGTCGCGGCGCCAAATCAGTCTGAGAAGCTCTGCACAGTTGGAAATGACAGCTCCGCATTTGCCATCGGGAGCTATGCGCGTCTTCTCAAGTGCCATTGCAACCCACGACAACGTCTCAGGCAAAGAACTCGCAACTTTGGACCGGTCTTCTTTACCAAAGGAGCGGTTACGCCAAGAGCCCACGCCTCTGGTTGTCCACATGCCGCTTGGAACGGAGAACAGGACTTCTGGTGGCTGGGGCTTGCCCTTTCAAAAGCGGTCACCGTCACTTTGGTGTCTTCGACAGGAGCAGGAGGCTATGGGATGTCGCCTGAACACGTCAAGTATCGACCGATACACCCGAACTCCCCCGCCTTTCGGATGATAGACAGCTGGTATGGGTGTTGTGACAGTACCGACAAAATGAAATCGAAGTTCTTGGACAGAACACTGAAATACCTCCAGTACCTGTTCACAGAGAAGAAAGCGTCGCCTTTCGATCTTGACGACGGAGGAAGGACGATTTTGCACAGGGCTTGTGAACTCTTCAATGAAGCGTTGAGGGACAATCATCCTGAATTGCTCCTCATAATTGAGTTTCTCATCGCTGCTGGAGTTCCAAACTGTTTTTCGTCAGACCCAAGGTGAATACTCTATATGCCGAAAACTGAAAATACTTGCTAATTGCATCCAATTCTTTGCTCAGCGGGCGGCAGATCCTACCGATGCATGAATTTCTCAATTCAGTTGATAATGACTGCTTTTCAATCAGTCAAGACGTCCCTCGGCCCAGAGAAGATGCGGTGGAATACCTTCCCATTGTGAGGTTATTATGGCCGGACGACGATGTGTTGGAAGAGGCTATGGCAACAGACTGTCCCCTCGACTTTGGGCTTGTACCAGGGTCGATCGGCAACCATTTTCTCCTGAACGAAAGCCTGATTCCGAATAGTGACAGATGTAAGTGTCTTCTTTTGGGAGTTCAAGCATTCGGGGAATGGCATCGGCAATTTATCGCTAATGTTACCGATTGGCAGGGCTTGGCAGCTGCCTCCATGTTGCCATTGGAGAGAAGAACATGAAAGCCCTCGCTGCAATTCTTGACCAGAGCACAGTACTCGATTGGTCCGAGCCGGATATTCTTGGTTTCACACCCTTGCAGCACTTGTCATTTTGGATTGACGGGCTACGGCTAGTGCTGACTTGTCTGGGAGACTCAATCCTCCAAATCCACGATCGACACCCTATTTCGTTGCTCCAGTGCTCCTTCTCTTGGAGCTCAAAAACGTGTCAAGAGACCATTCCGGAAATAAGATGCTCGGCCTCATGTTCTTGCAATCAAGTGGCTAGTTTGCTTCTGGAGAAGCAATGCCGAATCGACCTGGACGAACCTTTCTTGGCCGATCTCATGAGAGCCACCGTCCGGTGTCAGAAAACATTCGTCTTCCATCTCAAAAGCCGGCGGGATCGTCTGAGGGACCTTGCTCTGATGCACCTTTCTTCTGAAGAGATCGAGCGGTCGGGCGTTTCCAGGTCTTCAGTTCTCGACGTTCAAACCTCGGCGGTTATTCACGCGCTGACGCGCCGCTGCGTCGAGGTTGGTTCTGAGCTGGCAACATGCACAAACGTTGCACATTCGGTCTTCATGTGCGACTTACGCCGAAACTTCGGTGTGGCTGAGGCTGAGGCCGGAGCAACAGTCTCATGCTCCATTTATCATTGCCTGGCCCTGTTTTGCCCGAACCTCATCAGCCTAAATTCAATGACTCCCAGATTTCATCAACAAGGTTTCGAAGATGTTGATTCCAAGAATTCATTCGACCTCACCCCTCTGATGATTGCTCAGAGTTATCATAATGTCCCGCTGGTCATCTGGCTTCTTGAGCACGGGGCTGACCCGTTGGTGCAGGTACCAAATCATGTGTCGGGATACGCTGTTGCACATTCAATGTACACCAGCTTTCTCGACTCATTCGAGGAAGGAGACCTCTCGGGAGCCTTTTTTATTATCCAGGACAAGTCTCCTCTTGATTCGTGCTGCTGTAGCTGCTCGCCCGATGGATGTCGCCCGTTGTCGATGCTTTGGAAACGCAGTGACTACGGTCTGGCCCGACAACATCCACACAGCTGCGAATGGTGCGTGTCGTGGTACGAAGGGAAATATGGCTTCACTCCTGAGGTGGAGTTGATGATTCTCCGAATAGCAACTTTCGAGGCCTTGCGTCTCCGCCACACGTGCTGTGACGAAGGCTTCGTCGACATCGAGGAGGAGGACCGGGAAGAAATCTGGGACAAAGACTCTGCCATGATCATCAAGCTGGAGGAGCTTTTAATTGAGCATCAGGAGGCACTGAGCCGCTCTAGTTGTTCGTTGCCAGTTTTTCTTCGAACCCAGTGGAAGGATAGAATTGTGCAGGTGTTAGACGAACTGCAGAAACAAAGTACCCTGGCAAGGGAGGAACGGGAGGCAATGGCAGGGTTGGGTATTTCCCTGGAGTATGAACGCTCTGAAAGCGAGGATGAGCAGGAGCAATTCGCGAGGGAAACGGGGCCCGATTTAGACGAGCTGCGCCTGGCGTATAAGGGAACAACACTGGCTAAGTTATCTCATCGACGATGGTAGAGCACTCGGGCCGAATTTTAGACTTGATCAAAGACGGGGAAACCCTCGGTTAACTCATGGCCTAGATAGACCAATCTTTTGGTAATTTCAGTGCCTGTTACTAAATCTCAGAAGTTGACAACCAAAACAACAGTCCTCACTTCCCAGCAACACCCTTCTCCTCATCCCTGCCCCTCCTCCTCGGCCTCAACGCATCCAGCCGCCTCCTGACAGTCTTCTTCTCGCTCACCGCCGTCGCAGCAACGGGCGCAGAAACAGACGACCGCCTCTGCCGGCTCAGCTGCGTCGAAGCACCCAACGAAGCGGGCGGGGATGTCTTGACAGACGCCAGCGCCTTTGGACTTTTCTTGGTCTCGACAAAGTCCCAAAACCCGATGTAGAGTTGCCTAGCCCTACCTTGGGTGATGAACTCGTAAATCTTCAGGGATAGGGCGATGAGAAGGACCGTGGCGAGCAGACTCAAGACTTGTATGAGAGGTAAATCGTCAGCTTGTATTATGATATTTGTTTGCGATATGAAGAGGCAGACAGTGACACATACGGACAGGGACAGAGACAGAGACAGAGAGTGTAAGAGACAGAGAGAGAAAGAGCAAGAGATATAGAGAATGAGACATACAGCATGCGAGAACTAGAGTCCCGGCCGTCGTAGGACTCTGAAGCCCCTCGATTTCGATCTCAAAGATTCCCGTGGCCCAGGAAATAGGCGTCTTAAAGATTATCAGCGAAGCCCCCTTTCCCAGTTCTAGATTGTGATCCACTTACGAAAACGACCGTAGCACCGGTGAAGATGAACAAGATCTTGGACTGCTCGCTCGCAGACAGCGCCTCCTCGATATTCGCCTCGCGCTGCCTCAGATCCAACAACGTCGTAATCTGTCCTTCGTCAGCACTACACTCCCCACCACCAAGCAAAACAAACGCAAACTCACCGAATCTCGAACACGGTTGGCATCTTCCTCCAACCTCTTGAAAAAGTCCAAAGTGGGATGCTTAAACGCCTTCCTCGTCTTCTCCCCAGCCTCACCGACGCCGCCCTTCTCACTGCCGAGGATATCGGCGCCCCTGAATTCTTCAAACACGCGCTCCTGGGACCGAAGCACGCGCTTGACCATGTTGATCTCCTCTCGCACGTCGTCAATCTCCTGCAGCAACTCGATCTCGGCGCGCAGGTCGTCGAGGACAGTCTTGGATGTGCCCATCTTCTTGATGGAGGCCTTGAACTCGGCGTAGCGCTTCATGGCCTCGTTGGACTGTCTCATGTCTCAGTACAGCCCCCCAATCCACCCAGAAGGTCGAAGAGGAGGAGACAGATTCAAAAGAGAAGGGGGGGGGGGGAAATACAATATGGGCGATAGACGCCGCAAACACGTTACAATAGCTCCTCGGCCCCTCGAACTGGAAGTGGAACTGCTCCTCGCTGTACCCCACCGCGCTCCCGAGGATGCTCTCGACGATGCGCATCATGTCCGTGTTCTCGGAGCGCAGGTCCCGGATGCCGAGCACGCGGTGCTTGATCCCGTTGAGCAGCGTCTTGGCGTTCTTGTCGTCCCACCGGTCGGGGAACGCGCTGATCACTGTGTCTGCCTGCTGTTAGCCAAGCGCACACGACCCACTCAGATATGCCCCCTTTTCAAAACCTTCATGATGGAAAAGGGGACGAACGAAACTCACTCTCATCAATCTTCCAAACCCAAAGCTGCGCAACGCACAAAATCTGCTTCCTCCTCTCCGCATCAACCCGCCTCCTCTCCCGCGAAATCTTGACCTGCACGCTACTAGCCTGATCCTGCCTACCGGCCATCCGCCCCAGCTCAGCCTTGGTCCCGTCCGTCTTCTTCTGCTTCGAGCTGGTCTGCCGACTAAACGCCCTCTGCGCGTGCCTCATCTCGAACGGATTCTTCTTCTGCTGCTGCTGCTGGTCCTCCACCAAAGGCTGCGCACCAGCGCTCTCCTCCTCGACACCCGCCAACCTCCCCTCAACTCGTCGAAGATAGCGCAGGAGAACCTGGCTCTCGTTGCGTAAGGCTAGGTCCGCCGGAGTTAAAGATTCGTGGTACGACTGGTCCAGTGCGCGGGGCACGTGGAGCTCCGACTTGGTAAAGCTCGCGCGGAGCTTCGCCATGGCGTCAAAGTGGGCTAGGTGCGGGAAGAGGTAGTGCTGCAGTGTCGTCGGCATCGCGCTGAGCGGGTGCTTCGTCGCCGCCGCGGTTGCCTCGCGTTTATCGTTCCCAACAAGCTCCATAGGTCGCAAGAGGCGTGTCTCGTCGCCGATCTGCACATCCTGCAGCATCCTCTTCGTGCCCTCATCAATGTCCACATCAATCACAGGAAGCACTAGAGAAAACATCCTCGACTTCGAGCATGTCGTTGCCGGCGGCGTCGTAGGCAACCCCGGCCCTGCGGCGCCGGGAAGAACGACTTCAGGAGCAACGTCCATGATAAAGTGCGGCTTGCGGTACGGTTCCCCAGTCCTCATCTCGTGGAACGTCTCCTCGATGAACGCCATGATCCGGTCGCACTCCGCCTCCGTCCGGTGGTCCATCGCGCACACCCGCTGGACGAGGTCCATCACCCAGGCGACGTTGTTCGCGGGCAGGTGGAACCAGCGCTTGACGGGCTTCTCGTCCCTCGGGGCGCGGGACGTGTACGACGTCTTGCGGAGCTGCTGTATCGGCTTGCTCTTCGTCTCCTTCAAACCCAACTGCCCGCCACTGACAGGGGGCGTAAGTAAAGGAGATCTGGGGGGTGAGTGCGCGGGGCTGCCCTTGGGCGACATCGCCGGACTCCTCGCCGGACTCCGGGTAGGGCTTCGTGCCGGACTTCTCACCCGCGTAGGCGTCACCGGGGCCGGGGCCGGCGGCAGCACCCTCGGCGTCAACCGAATCTCCGCCTCAGGGTCGTACAACATATCCCAAACACTGAGACTATCAAAACTGACATCCGAGGTAGGACACCAGAACAACCCCTTGAAGTGCCGACAGGCATCCGCCTCGGCCTCCTGGTTCGGCTTGCCCGGCGGCCGGGTCCTCCTGGGCCGAAAGTTCGAAGCGACGGATTGCTTCGGCACGACCTGCGGCGCGTCGAACAAATCCGTAATCGCGGTACTGACACCGAGCAGTTTTGCAAGAGACTGCGGCGTCTCCCCGCTGGCGCTGATCACCGTCGGATCGGCCCCGGCTTCTAACAAGTCTCGCACGACAGAAAGACTCCCGTTCTTGACCGCATGATGAAGAGGAGTGCAGTCCTCCACATCCTGAATATTAACGTCCGCGTCAGCCGATAACAAACTCGCCACGACGGCAGCGTGCTCAAACATCACCCCGGCATGGAGCGGCGTCTGGTCATCCCGATCCTGCAAATCCACATCCGCGCCCGCAGCAATCAAAATCCTCACAACGCCGTCATGACCCTCGGAGGCAGCTTGATGTAACGGGGTGCAGTACTCGCTGCTGACGCTATCCACATCAGCACCCTGCTCCACCAGACTCCTCACGATGGCCTCCCGTCCATGTCGCGCCGCGACGCTGAGCGGTGTGAAGTCGTTTGCGTTCTGCGCCTCGATGGAGACCAACCCAGTGGCGAGGAGCATGTTCACGACGCCTTCATGGCCGCCTCTCGCAGCATCATGGAGCGGCGTGTCGCCGACGGCATCTTTCGTAGCGGGGTTCGCGCCGGCAGCTAATAGCGTACCTACAACATCCGCCTGTCCCCTGCGCGCAGCGACGTGCAGACTCGTACCGCGATCCGCATTAGGCGCATCGACAACCGCCCCATTCCCTATCAAAAATCCCACAATACCCGCATGTCCGTTGCGCGAAGCCTCGTGCAGGGGCGTCTCGCGAAAGCTCTCCTCGGCACGAACATCCGCCCCCCTACGCACCAGCGCTCTAACGACGGCATCATGCCCGTTGCGCGCGGCGAGGTGTAACGGCGTGCAGGCATCAGCGTCCCGGACGTCGACGTCGGATTCCGGCGTCGTTGCTAGTATCGCGTCGACGATTGCCGTCCGGCCGAGGCGCGACGCGTGGTGCAGCGCCGTGCGCTGGTCCTCGTCGCGGGCGCGGAGGACGGAGGGGAGGGAGGAGATGAGCTGGCGGACGTGGTCTTCCGTGTCCTTGGGGTCCGGGGGGTCGGAGGCGATGACTTCGATGAGTTGGATGTATGCTGCGTTTGTTAGTTGACGTTCGTCTGGAGAGGACTTTGGAAGACTTACCTTCTCTCATGGGAGAGTCCATGGTGGATTAGTGTTGTAGTAACGAGTTGATCGATAAAGGAGAAACAAGTTGAAACAGAAAGACAATGAACAATGGGAAACCAAAAGCGCCATGTCTATAAACAAAAAAAGAGTCATGGAATCCGTCAGTTGTTGCGAAGCGGCTGACACTTACACGAGCGACGATGCAGATCTCATCAGGCACACCCACGCCGAAAGCCATCTGCAGACCAACTCAAGATGGGGCCCTGTCTCAGTAATCTGACAAGTCCGAGGCGGTGTCCAGCCCTCTTTGCCAACTCCCTCTCCCCCAAAAAAGTCATTCACTATGTTGGCGGAAGTCCTCACGTGGGGAAATTTCAAAGTCGTCGGGGGTCACATTGCAACCACTACGAATGACCTAGCCTAGTGAACCTTTTTAAACATTTCGTCGTCCAACCATTAACACATGACCTGCTTTGCTGCCTCCTCATTCCCGCCTGCCCCGCACCCGCTAACGACACCTACCACCGCTGCTGTGGCGGTGTGCTTACCGGCCGACGCGGATAACTCCCGCCGCTACCAGCTTCTGGATCTTTGACCTGATTTCGGGGTTCTTCATATGCTCCGTCAGCGCCGCCGGATCCGACTGCGCTTGCTGGAGGATGGACTGCATGATGGGATCTTGCATGATGCTCATGATCTGTCGCACACGAATCGTTAGCTTCCGCGGAGATTACGGGACTTGCTTCTGCAGCAGCTACTGCTACTCACCTCGGGATCGCGGGCGAGACGCTCCCTAGTCTGATCCTCCGTCTCGTTCTCGCGCGCCGCGTACATGGCGTTGAAGGCCTTCTGCTGCTGCTGCTCAATCTCGCGGGCGTTGGCGCCCTTGTGGTGCTCCAGGTCGACCTTGGCGGCCTCGGTGCAGGCGTCGACGCACTTGGAGTACTCGCGCATGCCGAAGAAGGCCTGGGCCTTGCGGATGTAGGCGCGGATGAAGGTCGCGTCCTTCTTGATGGCGGTGTTGCAGTCCTCGACGGCGCTGGGGAACTCGAGCAGCTTGACGAAGGCGGCGGCGCGGTTGCTGTAGCCCCTGGGGTCCTCGGGGGCGCGCTTGATCATCTCGCTGTAGGCGGCGACGGCGCCGGGCCAGTCGCTCTCCTTGAACTTCTTGTTTCCCTCCTCGCGGGCCTCCTCGGCCTTGGCGGGGTCGATGTAGGCGAGGCGGGCCTGCTCGACCTTGTTGCGCTCGGCGGCGCGCAGCTTGGCGTTGACGTCGGGGGTGCGGTGCTCGGTCAGCGACTTCTTGTAGTTCTCGATGGCGCTCTCGAGGTCGCCCTGCTTCTCGTAGGCGGAGCCGATGCGGGCGTAGCTCTTGGCGATCATCTTGAAGTCGGCGTAGATGGCGCGGCCCTCCTCGACGGCCTGGGTACAGGCCTCGATGCACTTGGCGTAGTCGCCCTTCTCGAAGTGGGCGGCGCCGAGGTTGTTGAGGTAGGCGATGTCCTTGTGCAGCTCCCAGGCCTTGGTGTAGTGGGCGATGGCCTCGTCAAAGTTGCGCTTCTTGTAGTTCTCGGTGCCCAGGGCCTTCTCCTTGTCGGCGGCCTCCTTGGCCTTCTTCTTCTCCAGGGCCTCCTCGTCGAGTTCTTCCGGCTCGGGCTCGGGGCTGGGCGCCTTCTTGGTAGCGGCAGGCTTCGGCTCGGGGGCGGGAGCGTCGCGCATCTCGGTGTCCTGGGAGGCGCCGGGCATGTCGTCGGGCATGCCCATCTGCATGTCGACGCCCATCAGGACGCCGAGGACCTGCAGCATGCGGGGGTCGCTGAACAGGTCGGGCGAGGCCTTGGGGTTGGCCTGCATCTGCTGGAGCTTCGCCATGAAGGAGGCGTCGCTGAGGTATGCGCTCGTCTTGGGGTTCGCGGCGAGCTTCTGGAGGAGCTGGGGGTCGTTGAACATGTTTCCGAGACCGAGGCTCGGGTCGCCGGCGTCTGCAGCTGTTAGCGTTGTGGTTTTGTGGTACTGGTATCGTGGAGCTTACCACCACCAGCCTCGTCCTTCATCGCCTTTTGCACGGCGGCGAGGTCCTTCTTCAGAGCAGCGTTGTTGGGGTCGACCTTCAGGCCCTCCTCGTAGGCGTCGTTCGCAGCAAGCAGGTCGCCCAGACCGTACAGAGCGGTTCCCTTGCGTCCCCATCCCTTGGGCCAGTCGGGCTTCAGCTCGGTCGTCTTGTTCGCATCGTCGAGGGCGCTTTGCCATTCCTTCTTGGAGGCGTAGGCAGCGGAGCGGTTGCTGTAGAGGATGTGGTTTTCGGGCTGGAGTGCGATGGCCTCGGTGAACTTGGCACTTCGGAGGTAGTTAGCCAGCAGACTCTACAGTGTAGCTAGTTGATCTGGTGGGAAAGATCACTTACACAGCCTCGTCAAAGTTCTTCTCGGCAATGGCCTTGTTGCCGAGAGCCTTGAGCTCGTCTGCGGAAGCCATGTTTTTCTGTCTCTTGTACGTCGAAATGGGCGTGTGTACGGTTCGGTGAGGGAGAAGAAATTAAATAAAATCAACAATTATCGTAGTTTTGGGGGTATTTTGGGCGGTATTCTTGTCAATCGTCGAGAAAACTGAGAAGAGAAAATTGAAGACGTCTCCAGCGGGGTGCGGCAGGCGGGACGAAGGCAGAAAGAAAACCGTCCAGAGCTCACCACCCGGTGCCTTCTAGCTGTTTCGATGGTTGGACCGGCACCGCCTGCTGATTGGACGGGCGGGGCCAGGGTCTGGACAGTGCGGGTGGTGGGGGCTTCAAGGCTGAGCCCAGTTCATTGTTCGCCTCACCTCGCCTGGCAGTTACCCCTCACCAGCCCCTCAGTGCTCACCTTCCCTAGGTACTCACCGATTGTCAGCTGGAGGTCTGTAGGCCACACCGAAGCCACACCGAAATCCTGGCCGTGGCGGTTGTGGAAGGAGCTCAAGTTTCCGTTGTTTCCTCTATCGACCAGTGGTTATAAGGGTCGAAACTCGAGATCAGAAGGATGCCCGAGTAGATAGACCATGAATATTTCAATTGGTAGTCACAATTGTGGCCCAGCCTGGCATTTTGGAACCGTGATTGTAGTCCTATTGTCACAATGCTCTCCTCTAGACTTTAGAGGGTATTCCCAGTGTTGCCAGCCAGCAGTAGCCTCAACTACCTACTCGTCGTTCTTCTTGGCCAGCGCAACAATGCTAAACTCCAAATTGCCATCCGCAAACCCAATAAACCTCTTCACCCCCATCTCCAGCGCCCTCTCGCTGAGCATATCATCCCCCTCCCCCAGCACCCCGCGATCAACAGGCCCATCCGAGCCCCCCTCCAGCTCCCACAGATGCCCATCCCTCCCCTTCACGAACGCAATGAAGTGATACCCAGGCTTCTCCTCCGCCGGCGGCGCAGCCGTATCCCCCCTCCTCGCAGCCTTCATATGCGCCTCCTCCAGCTCCTCGCTCCGGTACAGCACGTCCGCCCTCTCTTCCCAGGCCAGCGGCTCCGCCTCCCTCAACAACTTTTCCAGCAACGAGCCCTCTTTAACAAAGCTCCTCGCCTCCCCACTGCCGACAGCGTGGATCAGCGCGTAAAGACCGCAGGCATTCCCAATAGTCTGCCGGAACCAGATCACCGGCTCCTGGGGTCCTTTGCCGGCGTACGTCACGCCGTCCTCCTTGGCGAGGCGGGTCCCGTCGGCGGCGCGGACGGAGTAGTACATCGGCGCGGGCGTGATGAAAATGAGCGCCAGCGCGGGGCGCGGAACAAGACTCAAGAGTGAAGGCTCGTCGAGGCTGTAGACGTCGAAGAAGCCCAGCTCTGAAGAGACGCAAAGGTCGTGGACGAGCGAGGTGAAGACGTCTGGGTTGTTCTCGAGGGGTATGACGGTCTTTTTGCCCTCGGGGGTGAAGTAGACTCCCTCGGCTGGCATGATGTCTAGTAGTTCTGATTGCAGATTTCTCGTAGGTATGGTGGATTGATCTTCGGCGAATTCGTCGCGATGAAGAGATGGGGTTGATGACCGATGTGCGTCAGGTTGGGCGTAGCGTTTGACTTACAAGGCAGGCACCGAGGCGTACGCAACACGCGCGCCTACCGAAGTATCCAGGTACTTGTCGGCCCCGGACCCCGCATATCGATTCCCCCGCCCACTCGGACAGATCATTGTAGATGGTCGTCTGTCTCGTCGATGCTGGTTTTCTTCCTGCAGTAATGCAAATGCCACTTATAAATTAGGCATATGACGGCTCATCAAGGCCACGACAATCTCCACAGTTGAGCGACGGTATCTCCTTCGTTTCTGGGTAGTTTCTGCTCCTTGAAGAGTCGAATGGCTTGCTCGAGGCTGGACGTGCTCTATTTTCCCAGACGAATAACCTCCTACACAGTGGTAAACAGAACATCGAGGTCACTGCCGTCGGCTCCGTATCTCCCGGAAAATACCAGACGAGAGATGACGCCGGACACCAGGAGCGGGAAATGACAGACGGGAGTGCAGTTGCATCTCGTCATACGACACCCATCCAGGCCAAGATCGAATTGTACTCTGTCCGTCGGCTCGTAGTCTACGAGAAGGAACTACAGGCTGCGCTTGTAATTGTAAAGGGCCTTGAGGATACCCGAGTCGGGAACGAGGCAGATGACGCCGCCCTCGTGATGGAGATGGGCAATCTTAAATCATTTTATAGGAAAGTAAAAGTAAAGGAGATCAACCGCGATGACCTAACGTGGCCGGCCCATTCGGTGTTCTGTTCGGTCTTAGCACTCTCCAAGTCTTCGGTGCCACGGGCATCTTGCCCAGCTTCAGGCTGTTTCGTAGGTGTAAGATTAGCGACCGAAGGCTCTGACGACAATAGTCGACTTTCACATTCCCGGTCAAAGTTGGGACGCTGTCCAACCAAGTAGGCCGCCGCCCCCGGGAAGGGCATTGTTTGGTTTGGCAGCTTCGGGCATGCCTCCACATTGCTTGATGTCAGTTCCATGATCCATTTCCCACTGGCTTGGACATAACCATACAGAAGTCGAGAGAACACTGCATGTCGTGAAAGATATCAAAATATTGAAAGCCGCCACCTATTTGTATCTGCCCCGTCTCAAGGGCATGCCCGACTGAAGATGGACTTCTCACAAGGGCTGGATATTACAAGCATCGATCTGGTTGCGGTGGGAGGGTGTCTTGGTATTATTAATCTCTAACTATCGATTCGAACGCGCAAAACAAGCAGTCGTTGCTGCGTGGGTATAGTATTATCAACGCCTTGCTTCAAACCAGAGTTCCTCTCGCAGAGGGGCTCAATCCATGTCCACAACGCTCAACCACAGCAGACGGTGGCTTCCTTAGCCGCGCTGGTGGACTCGTCAACCAGGGTCTCCCATTGGAAGATGAAGGAGCCGATGTAAGAGCCGAGGAAGATGCAGATGATGAGGTATCCGTTGTAGTACATGGCGAGACTGGAAGTGGAGTTAGCTACTGCGTTGCCGCTTGCGAAGACGAAGGCGACTTACAGCATGACGAAGTAGGCAACGGCAAACTGAGTCATGTGCAGCAGGGCACGAACAGCCTGCTGGAACACGTTGGGGCGGAAAGGCGGGATGACGTGGGGAGCGGCAGCGGCCGGGGCAGCAGGGTCCTTGGCGCCGGCGCTTTCGGAGCTAGCGGCAGCGTCACCGGCGGCGGCAGGAGCGAGAGCAAGGTGGCGGGCCTTGTGGGTGCGGATGAGGTATCGGTCGTACTCCTTGACGGCGCGGCGAAGCATTTCGAGAGACATGACGAGGAGGATGACGCCGATGCAGGATCCGGCGAACATGCCGTGGGAGGTGATTCTCCACGATCGGGCGATGAAACACGAGTCGATGACATTCCAGTTCCAGAGCATCTATCCAATCGAGTTAGTTCCGGTCGTGATGTACGAGAGGGGTGCCGTGGTGGTGGTTGAAGGTTGACGATGTTGGTGGAGGTGCCGAGTGGACCAACGACTTACAGAAATCTTGCAGCCACCGCCGCCCATGCCAGACATGGCAGCCTTGCTGGTAGCTGCGGACATGCCACTCATGGTGCCCGTGGCAGCCATGGCGCCCGTGGTCGTGGCCATCGTCATACCGCCGTGGTCCATCGTGTCGAGGCGGGGTGGAGTGTCGTTGGGAGAAAGCGATGCTTGTGAAGTCGAGAGATACCGGGATATCAGAGATGCTCTTCCAAAAACGGAGACGTCGATCAGATGAATGCTAGCAAGGGAAGCCTTCCTGTGGTCGAGTCGAGATGATGATGATCTTGATCTGGAGAATAAACAGACGAGCAGAGACGAAGTGGAAGGGCTGGGAGAGAAGATTTATACCAGTCCCAGACCGCAGGGTCCTCAGTGGGATCTACTGTTCTTGTTGCCACGGAGGGAAAGAGCTGTGCATCCACTTGCGCTAGATTTCCATGGGGGGAGGAAGGAGGGAACGGTCAGGGCCAGGGTCTCTGGTGGCCGCGCTTCCTTGGCTTCCTTCCCGAGAGACAAACAAGGGTACAAGGTCTTGGAACAGGAAGTAAGATTCGGCAGGTATCTTTGGGGAGGAGATCGAGACAAGGAGGACACGAGAGAGAGAGAGGAAGGTATGCGCATTTGGGGGCAGGGTACCTGCCAAGAACAACTATCTACATTGTAGTGATCTGAGCAGGTAGGTAAACCTCTAATCAGATGAGGCTCCACAATGAGCATGTTGGAGGCAGTTCAGAGTAAACAGAACGTACCAGTAGGTGGGATGGAAAGAGGGAAAGAGGTTAAGAGGAAGCCACGAGGTCGAGTTGGGGGCCAACGAAGCGGCAGCCGACGAATGAAACATTTTGAAAGATTTTCTGTGCTCCCGCTACCGCACAAGGTCCAGTGTCGAGAGGCGTGCGGGCACCTTCCCATGCCTGTGTTATCGTATGTTGGGCAGGCGCCAAGAAAGCGCTATCGCTCCTGCCTCTCACATCCTGAGAGCGTTTGAGCAAGTTTATCAGCCAACGCGAAGAAAGACCCAATTGCATCCCCAGCAACACCAAACTGTCTCTCCACCAACCTTCCCCCTCCTTCGTCTCCAGCTGCTGATTCTTACTGCACGACACCTTCCAGCTCTTGCCGTCTGCAGGAAGGCAACCTTGCCTGCTCTAGCGCTGAGTAGCCCGAGTGGGAGTGATGCAACCCCCGTGGAACTCCCCTGCCCCCTGCCCAGGAATCTCATCCCAATCCCGCCCCGGCCAGCGCCGGGCTGATCATCGCGAACGAGAAGGTCTGAGTAGGGACCCCCGGGCTGCCGATTTTCATCTTCACCGTACGGAAAGAATGACGGTGAAGGTTGAAGCACCCGGCCCAAGACCCTCTGTACGTCCATCGCGAACGATGTTTGGCGAGTACAACGGCCTGTCGAACGTCACCAGAGACACGATCGCTCGGCATATCGAAAACGGGGCTTCCTGACGAGACTCCCGCTGGCGGTTTGTTAGGGCCGCTTTCCCGCGCCTCGGGTGGGATGCAATCGCCAAGATCGCCCACCGGCAATGCCTCTTGACCGACCGGTGTTATTTTGAGAGCTTTTGCGAACGATTCCGAGCCTCGAATGCTCTCCCCGACGCCGTCCTCGCATGTTTCTTACTGCCTGTTGCGGACCCGACTGCGGTGCGGCCTGCGAGAGGACCAGCCCAACCAGGGTGCAACATCCGATCCCGTCCGCCAAACACCGTACACCAACAGAGCCAGAGCCCCATTGGAACGCGCCCTCGATTGGCCGTCGAGACGAACAAGGTTGCGCCGCCCCGGCGCGGTGCGTCTGCGTCTGCGTCTGCGGGCTGCGTCGCATTGCAGCTGGCCTCGCTCTGCACCTCGCGGCGTTCGAGAGCGCCTCATCGCTGGGCATCGCCGTCGCCGCACACATACGAGGATGGTCATGGACTAATGTCGGAGGTATGCTGCTCGACGAGGTTGGTCGTCGGCCGTTCTCGTCCTTGGCCTGCAGTCTGCGTGCGTGTCTGCATTCTGCATGTATCTGGCTATGAAAAGAACATCGGTGAGATCAAGGTTCGAGCTAACGGCGGAGAAGCGAACACTGACAGGGGGAACAGATGCATCGCTGGTTCTAGCGTCCAGCTGGCAATCTCTCGCGAGGGGGTCGGTTCTGCCCCTCTGCCGCTGCAGAGCCCGGTCCTCGCCGCCGATCGCACGGCTTGCTGCCGACATGCGGTACCGTCGCCGAGCAACTCCCTGTCTGTCTGCCCCGGCGTCAGCACGGGCCTGGCTCCGGGGAGTTATGACAGGTGAGCTATCTCGACCAGACACCCTGGCCAGGAAAGTAATTTAATGACAGGAACTGACTCTTTTCTGCGCGCCTTAATATTTCTCTTACAAGCACAGATAACCCGAACCAAACTCCCTCGAACGCCGGACCGCCGTCCACGAACCACATGACGAATCCTTGATCGAAGCACCTCAGAGCTCCGCCTTCTTGTCCTCCTCCGATGGAACGGACTGCAGCGCGTACAGCTCTCGCGGCTGTCCTGCCGCGTCGCAGCTAGCAAACTTCCACCACCCCCAATGCCACGCGCCCGCGATGTTGATCAGTCCCCACTTGATCGGCGCCGGCATGGGCGGCCAGTTCGCCCACAGGCCATCCTCCACCGTGCGGTCCAGGTTGAGCAGGAAGAACGGCACCACGTCCGCCGTACCGGCCTTGGTGACGGTGCTCTTGCCCCACGTCTTGAACGTCAGGCTCGCGTTCGCCGCCTGTGGTGTCCCCTCTTTCGGTGCGTTCGGGTGCTCCGCCAGCCTCGCGATGGTCTGGATCTCGCTGTGGAAGTGGTTTTCGAACGGCTCCTGGAAGCCATTCATGATCTCGAGCAGCTTGGCGCCGGAGAAGTCGGACGGCGAGGGGAGGGACGACAGGTACTTGGAGAACTCGGCGAGGCCGCCCAGGAAGGACTCTGCGATGGGAGTGTCAGTCAGTGCCATGTCAGTCGACATGCTGTCCTCAATGAAAGGTACATACCGTGCTCCTCGTGCGTCTCCGCAAAGACTTTCTTGTCGTTCAAGAGGTCCTCGACCTTGGTGAAGAGCGTCTCCTCCTCGTCATCGTGGTGGGACTTGACAAACTTGAACCAGGTCTGCGAGTATCCGATGAAGTCCGCCTTGTCGGCCTCCTGGACGTGCGCGGCCTGGTGGTAGATGGAGTTGTAGCCGCGCAGGATCGAGTTGTGCAGCAAGCACATATGGGTGGCGCCGGTCGTGAACAGATCCGTCTGTCGGGTCGCGGGCCCTTCGGGTCAGTTCGAGCTTCTTTGGTGGGGCCGCATGCAATGCTCCCGCGCGGCGGGTGGTCCGACTCACCTTGTTGGTCACGTACTGCGGCGTCGGGATGAGCTTCATGGGCCCGTCGGCCCAGGGCTTCGTCGTCTGCGGAATCGTGGTCATCATGAACGGCGATCTCGAAAGCAGCAAGCTTATGAGGATGCTCGGTATCACGAGCAAGAGGTACCCGGCCATTTTGGAGGTTTGGGTCGGGAGCGAGTGAGGACGCGCTGATATACGGCGCGCGGAGAAAGTGGTCTGATGCGGTGACGTCCTCCTTCGGATCAATCGCGTGACGGGAGGGCGAGGAGCTTCTGGAATGCAGATGCTTCAAAGGTGCAGAAGGACTGGCATCGTTCGGGGTCGCGGGAGCTGGCTGATTAAAAGGGATGCGCTCATTGGCCCGTGCTGCCCGACTTGCAGGGAGCTATGGCGCGGTTTCACCTGGGAGCTCCCGCTAATGCCGCTGTGGGATCATGGCAGCCGGCGGGATGGGGGAGCCGAGACGGCTTCCATTGGACGGCGGGCGAGGTGGTCCCCTGTTTTTCACGAAGCGAATGACATATCAAACCGGGGCTTCCGACCTTGAGGGCCTGGAAATGTCCGAGTAGGTCCGGAACTTGCGGTTGGGGTCCACGGCGGCTCTGCCGATTGATTGTTGTGAAGCTCTTGGTCGTCACGTCCATCACCACACGGAGGTGGTATCATTTCGGCCGCCTCGGTTTCGTGAGCTCTGAAACGACGTCCACTGATTTCGTTCCAAATGCTATTATGAGGTCCATCTTGGGTGACGAAACCTCGTCTCGCGTCCGGGTATAACTCTCGGTGTGCTCCCGACAATTGCCTGCCCAAAATCGAGAGCATATATAATGGCTCTGTTGCCGATGTCTTGGCATTTGACATCCTCAATCTGTTGCTCGACCTCTTGCCCACGGCAATGGTCTGGGTGATTTCCACGGATGCAGGTGCTTCCAGGCTCTCGTCCAGGACTGGGATGCCCATAACGTTACCCATCCGGTTTGGTTGATTTGTTCCAGCGGTATGCTTCTCATCAGTTTCGTCTCTGGTCATCTCTGGCACCGCGGTATTCATCAGTTTCGTCTCTAGTCATCTCTAGCGCTGTAGTATTCATCGATACTCCGCTTCGGTTGTCGAGAGCTGTGGTTGGTGTATAGAATGTGTCCTTGCTTGATGAAGATCACAGCCAGATAATGCCGCCTTCACACACAAGCCTGAAAACAGGTGGAACGAAAGGTCATGTTGTCTTGGGTGCCAAATGCGGTGCCAGAAAGATTGTGTTGGCTTTTATAGGCGATTGGAATACGTAGGTGGTATTCTTGCCGGTGTGGTTGATGGAAGATGCCCGGCTTGACTTGGGTACTTGCCGGGGATGGGCAGTGATAGACAGAAGCGGTACATGACAATGGGAAGGATTGGTTTGGTTTGGGTTGTGAACTTCGCTAGAACGCCCCCACGGTGGGCAAAGAGCGCTCCCGTCGACTACAGCATCTCGCGTATCCCGTTTGCCCCTCTCCTTTCTACTAGACCACAGAAAAGGAGACGGAGACACACCGGCAAAGACAATAAGGAAATCAGAGCGAGACAGGTGGCGCAGGTCTACATGTCAGACAACAAGCCACTACTCACTGCCGAAGCACCTATGTGCTGGGAACATATGAGAACTGGCAAGTTAAAGCTGGCCACCGCTGCAGTTACTTCGACCATGTTGAATTGCCCATTTCCAGGTTGTGTGGTAGAAACGAATCCCTTTGTCTCAGAGGACCAGGTACTTTAAATTCTACTTGCATTTCGCATAAAAGCCAGCGGTTACACCTTCCCAAGTCCACAAATGGGTGGTCTACGCTTCACACTACCTAGCAGAGGGCTGTGCGCGGTGTACTAAATCATCATCACGTAGTGATAATGGACCTGGAAAATTGTACGTCATCCCTATCTTACTCTATACAAGTTGACTCCTGCCCCGCGCGAAGGATGCGATGGGTTGCCTCCGGTTGCCTTAAACCTACGATGACGCTCCATGTTGGAGATGGCGAATCAGATACCTGCAAACGCGTCAGCAAACGCGTCTGCATTGTCCGAATCATCGTCTAAATCCATGAGGTTACGGATAGCCTCTACAGAGTCCCGGGAGTTTTTTTGGAATTCTCTTCTTAGAAGAAAGTGGTACCTACGACATTTGCTCGAGTCTCAGCAACGCTGCTTCGAGCCAACCCTGGATTATTATCCTGCTGGACCGATTTCCTTGGAATCTGTTTAACTAAGAAGAGACGTGTCGTTCTTTTCTCCTTTTCTGAGGACTAGTAACCCTGAAAAATGTTGATAACTGATGGAGGCGCCATTACCGCGCCTGCGTCTGGCAAAGGCTGAATGATTTGCGTGTGGCTTTGGTGCTCGGTCAAGTCTAGAAGTGTCAGAGAAGAGTTAGTTACTGGGAGCAGAGCCTGTGACTTTCCGTTTGCTATTTTCTGTACATCGCCACCTTGGGAGCATCGTGGACATGTTACTAGTGTCGTCTCAACTGTTCCCTGTTTTCTAGTGCCTCGCCCTCCCTCCCCCAACCGCTTGCTCCTCCTTCTTCGTGTTCCATTTGTAGCGTCAATCGGCAGTTCTGATAGCCAGTGGGACGTGTAATACAGGAATAATCCCAGCAAGTACTAAACGGTACGTACTTGCGCTTACGGAGGTACAAGGCGAGCTTACGACGACAATTCCAAAACGCAGTGGGATGCGTAAGTCAGGAATAATGTAAGACAACACCATACAGGTACGTATTTGATCTCATGTACAAGCCGAGCTTACCACGAGTAGTGCTCACAAATCTTCTTGCCTTAAACTTAAACTGCCTTGTGACCGTTTACCTGCATCGTGAAGCCTGTGTGATCCCGCCGACGGTTCTCTCATGCCTCATATTCTGTGCCTACCCTACTACAAGTGTAACTCACTGGCAGTCATACAAGGTCAGACACGGATATTCAAAACGTGGTAACGGTGTTACTTCATCTTTTACAAGCTGTCTGCCGCCAGCCTGGTGCACCATCTAAAATACACAACTCTTGAACACAACAGGCTCTGACGAGAAAGTGAGCATGGCGTCATCGTCATATTCCGTCGGATAGAAAATGGTTTCACAGCATCGGTCTCCGAAATCACCAGTGCCATAAGTCATCTTATTGGTTAAACAAGAAAAGCGATATTCTTTTCATGGCTCGAACAGCCGTGTACTAAAGTGCACAATACCGTGTTGCACCCGAGAGGATACTGGAGACGAAATGTACAGGATTGACGTCGCCTTTGAAAACCTGCAGCATGTGAACGTCAGCCGGCTGATAAAATGGGCGCCGTAGTCCCATTTGCAAGTGGCATCATGCGGCAATCAATACATCAGATCATCCAAGAACCCAGTCTCCTCACAAACATGCGCAGGTCAATTTCGTCACAGTCGCTTCGGGCAGCTGGCATGGAAATCCCCCCCCCGTGACCTCTCGGTATTCTCAACCCTCACAGACCCAATGTCCCGACCGACCCAAGTTCAAGAAGAAGCCAGCGGACAGCCTGGCGAGTCTGAGGATGATACAGTCCGCCCGCCACGGTCTTCTGTCAGCGAAGAACACTATCCCGGAAACTACATCCGAGTGTCTTCGAATTCCAAGGCAAACGAAGACGTGGGATACCACAGGAGCAGAATCTCAATCGCATCAACTATTCTGAAGGACTGTGCCGTGGTTCTTCTACCGTTGGGTATTCTTGGGGTTTTTATAGCGGTATGCTTCTTGGATGGTGACGAAGCAACCTCAGAGTCGCGTCATCGCTGGCTCAATGCCATCACCGTTGTGAGTCAATCCTCGACGCACGAAGGGGAAGCATCGAGGAGGTTCTTAGTGTCGCAGTCTTGATACTAATAACATTTCAGCTCGCAACTCTGTTCCCCATTCTCTTCGCTTCGATCGCCAGTCGGCTCCTTTCCGAGACTGCACGTTGGAAGCTCGAAAAGGGTAGCAGAATTGGCACCCTCGAACAACTCATGGGGAGTCGAACCTTCGGCTCAGCTGCCCAGAACTTGGTTCAATTCCGCACGTTTCTCGGACTCGGGCTCCTTGTCCTCTGGGTGTTCTCCCTTCTCGGAGCCCAGGCTATCTTGCGAGTGTTGACAATACGAGACCATGCGTATATTACCCACACCAACGTCTTACATTTCGACAAGCTCTCGCCGTCTGAGTTTGCTTCTGTTGGTACGAACGTCATCGGTGGCCCACCCATGATGGATACTATTGGAAGTATCTACACATCATTCATTGCATTACCCAAGGCAGTTAAACTTCAGCCTATGGACATATGGAGTAATGTCAAGATTCCAGTCCTAGACTTACAAAGTCAGACTAGTGACTGGAAAGTTATACCGAACAAAGCCGAAGATTTCCAATACTCATCTTTAGTCGGCATCCCGGTCACGTACGAAGGCCCAAGGAACACGACGTTTTTTCTCGAGTCCAGTTACATCAGGCTTGGATGTTCCACCCCGTTGGAAGTTTGGGGTGGTAAAGTCAAATCCTCGGGCACTGCGAACATCACCAGCGAGTACTTGGAGACACACTGGGATAAAGAAGATCTTGCCTTTGATCGTGGTGGCCGTGTCGTCAAACCACCCCCCAACAACACATGGCACGGATGGACACCCCCGTATTGGCCATTTGAAATTGCGCTGGATAGATTTGTCGACCCTTATTGGTACAACAAGTCCGAGACCCCGGCTCTGCTCGCCGGAGAAGTGGCCATGGCCTTAAAGCCAGCACGCCTTCTATTCCGAACCCCCTTCCTATACGATAGCAGTGACAGCATGCAAGTCATTTGTAACGTGACTCAACAATACGTCGAGTCTTGGATCAACTGCACATGTTCTGGGACTCGGCAGTCATGCAACGTCATTGCTCAACGCCCGTCACGTGAGAAACATGCACCAGAAGAAATCTCGCAACTGTCTTTTCCGCACACATTTAGCTTGATGTCAAAGATACTTCCCACAGCTGCACCCATAACATTCAACAACTACAGCTTTTCTGTATACTATCTCAAACACCCACTTTTGGAAATTATTCCGAGCACGGGAAGTCAACGAAAACCGGCGTTACTCGACCTAGAAACTGACGTCTTTGAGCTGCGTCTAAGTCAGCTCTTGAACTTTTTATCCATTAGCCAGGATCCTTTAGGCTTTATTTCTCAAGATCATCGCATATTCAGCGACCCCCCACAGAGGAATAGAACAATAGTAGGAAACTCGACAAACCCCACAGAAATTTACGTCGTATCAAGCCCTTGGATGGTGGTCTGCATCTCATTTACGGTGGTGTTGCTTGCCGTGGGGGTCTTGAGCGTTGTGGCCACGCATTACACTTACGGGCCTGAGATTCTCGGGTATGTCTCGACAACGCTTCGAAATTCGGAGTTGATAGGTTTACCGCCAGGCACAACGTGGCTGGATGGCCTGGACCTGACAAGGAAAATCGCGCAACTCCGGGTCAAGTACGGTTTGGCGCACGAGAGGAAGGATGGGGAACTCGTTGTAGGAATAGGCCCGGAAGACGACGTGGAGGAGATCCGAAGCTTTCTAGCTTGCCAAAAGGACGAGTAACATCGAAAGAGGCTACACAACTTTGAGCAAAATCTATGTCACCAAAAAGACACTGTCAACAAGAAAGCAAGGGTGCATCTGACATTTAGAGATAGTACAGAAGAAGTAGATACCGCGAGGGCCGCTAAATGCTCCACCGAAACACGACTAATGACACGAGAAATTGGAGCACGAATTGCACTACGCCCAAAGCCAGCGTCGCAGGAACAGTCGCGTTCTGCAAATCATCCTCATGCTTTCCAAGCCAGTGGGGTATGAACCACAACGTCCCAACGAGCGTGATCTCGGTGACGACGAGAACGGGGACGAGAATGACCAACACGGAGTACCTCTGCTCGATGTGTATACCCTAGGCGACGAAACGCGACTCTGCCGTGTCCTCGAATCGTATGAGCAGAGATCGGTTCAGCTGCGTAGACGTGCAGCACTCGTCCGGGTTGTTGAAAAAGTACCAGGCCTCGCCGCTCTGGCACGGCAACTCTACTTAGTACTCCGTCCTTCCACGGTCGAGGGAGGTAGTGGTAGCTCTCATAGCCTGGCTCCGCCTCTTTCGGGTAGCGTTCCTGATCCTTGTGTATTGTGACGTAACGGCGTCCGAGAGACTTTTTGAAGTGAAAGCTCTGGAACTGGAAGGTTTTAACAGGTATCTTGACTTGGTGGATGCTTGAGAACCTACCCTGTAAAACTTCATTCCTGTTGCCCTCTTCCATCTACCTGATCGAAGGGCACGAAACGTCTTGTAAAGATTGCTGAGCGTCTTTTTGTCGTCCTCTCCGAGGTTGACTGTGCATGCCACAGACTCGTTCGCTGTGGTGTCCGCGGTGACGTACAAGATCGTGCCTGATTTCGGAGGGTCCGATCCACTGTCGTGTTGGTCACTTTCGTCAAATGGATGTTGAAGTTCTTGGCCTTTCTCGTCTCGATTCCGTGTTTCCTGTACGTCCTTACCCCTTTTATCATCATGGACTGCGGCATCCATCCCCATGCTTCTTGGTGTCTGATTCTGTGAATTGCCTCTTTTTCTATTCTCAAAATGTTGTAACACGTGCATCAGAGTTGTATTTTGAAGAACAATATCAATTCGTCCAAGCGCTGCCCATCGGGACCCTTCAGATGAACGAATGGCAGCCGTGAGGGTTGGAAACATCTTCTCCGCTGATGGCGTTGGGATATCGTCGTAGAACCTCCGGGTCTTCCACAGTCGCGTCGTAGATCGAAGAGAGTAGACCCGCGTAAACCCTCGCCTCGGCTCTTCCTCGGGGTCGGGCAGAGGCCACCACGATAGCTGGGAGCCTGAAACGAACTCAACACCTCTTTGGAATGAGTTTCCAATGGCTAAGACGATCCAGGAGGTGTGCTGGATGGTATACTCGAGATCGGCCAGTTGCTTGTTGGAGTGTGTCTCCTCCCAAGATTCATGTATCCATCCATCATCACCCGCTTCAGTCGGACGTGTCCCCCGATCAAGAATGTGCTTGTCGGTTTCGCGCATCAAGCGATCCAATTCATTATTGCTCGGGGGTGACTGTCTGGGGTCCTGTGCGGCAACGGCATGTGGTTCGGCTGATGTAACATCAACCTTTGCAAGGCTGAGCCCGGAATCGAGGGGATTAAATGGAGCGACGTTGCCGGCAACGCCCGGTTGTTTCGTTGGCGAGGGAGGAATATTGCTCTGTTGCGGCTCAGTCGCAAGCCCAACTGTCTCCGACTGCGATTTTGCATTGAAACTTGATGGAGCGGAAGGCTTGTTGGATCGGCCAATGCTCTTTCCTTCTTTGCCAACTCGCGAACCCGATGGATAGTTGAATTCGAGGTCAGACGCCGCGACCGCTGATCTCTGACGTGGCTGGATCGGCCGGACGATGGGCTCAGCTACCAGGGGCCGAGTGTATTGAGACCCGGACGTTTTTCTCTTTGCCTTAGGATCATCCGCGTTCTTTCTTGATCCTCTTTTGCTGGAACTGCCCTGTTTTGGACGAAGACCTTCGTCGACTTCGTCGACTTCGTCAAGAATCTTCTTAGCGTCTTTAGCACGTGACTCCTTGCTGGTGTAATAGCTAGGGGTTTCTGTCCGAAGTGGAGCGGTCAGGCACTCAGGCTCATGCGACCTGCTTATTTAGCTTGGGCATCTGGAGTTGGGGCAGTTTAGATTCAACTTGCCCTCCTGCTTCGTCGACGTCGGGGGGCGTGTAGAGATACCAATTGGCGTCGCTAGCAAGAAAGTACCACTGGCCATTCTCGTCTTGTCGCCACTGATATTCCGTGTCCATAATGGTTGAGTAAGGAGGAGGGGATAGCAAAGCTTCTAGGTCAATGCTAGGTGGGGAACGTAAGCCAGAACAGTCAATATGTACAAATAGATTGTATTTAAATACATTACGTCTCACACCCTCTTGCGATAATACTTGTGATACTTATAGTAAAAGCTATTGACAGGCCTTGAGCACAGCCTACTCCCACTCTATCCTTGTTCGAGTCCGCTTTCGAGACCTATGTGTGATAGCCAGTTGATTGAACAAGGCTTGCGGCCCCTTGCTTCTTCTGGGATTTGGGGTAAGACGTACTTGCAGGCTCCACTCGACACTGTCACTCTTGTCAAGAAACATGGGGGTGGGCCTGGAACCAAAAGAAAAAACAATGCATAATATCCGTATTCGAGGCTGGAATAAAGACTCGTTGGAATTCTCGGTTCCGTCTGATGTTTTGAGATGTTAACAGCTTATACATATAGCTCCCTACTCTACATTGGTAGTGACAGATTCGGTGTGGTTACGTGGCGTTCGATTTAATACCGATCATTTATTTGTTTTAAGTGTGATCGTGCTGCCGGTTGGGCTTGCAAACATATCCGTTGGTTGTGTAGTAAAAATGCATCATGGCCTATGCACATTTCGAGTAATGCCGATCATAATGTTGTCATACAAGGTGGTCACGTTCGAACTGACCGTTGACGAAAAACTATGCGCCCTTGAATGGGACCATCGGGAAGATGCCTTGCGGGCTGACTCGGGTGCCCGGCGTGTGGTGGCAGTGCAGTAGACAGTGCAGTAGCGTTTGGCACATTTGGCCAAGAGAACCTTCAAGCTGACCGTAGAACTGCTGAGTATCCTGGGAGACGCGGACTGTCAGATTATGCTGCGTGATCCACGAGCCGCAGTGGCGGGTTTTATTCAAGCTATCCAAACGATTTATTTGCTCCACGAGTTGAATATCGAACACCTGGTCCATTAAGTGTAAGTTATATTTTACCTGTTACTTTTGTGACCCCTTACATGTAACGGCCCGCTGGCGGGTGTGTCCCCGCCGTGTGTTCCACCGGCGGCATGCCCATCAACCCAGCAGCTGCCCAGTCTCCCGTTGACCCCCCGCCGATGCCGTCGAGAAACATCGTCGGGTCCACGATGTCATAAAGATTCGGCCCCCACGTGCCGTCGTAGTCCCACGGCCCCATGACCGGGAAGTTCGCCGCCATACTCTCCTGCATCTCCACGTCCACCATCGGACCCTGCTCCTCCGGCCCCTCGTCCTCCTCCCCCCGGTCCTCCCGCTCCTCGCCCGCGCCGGAGACCATATCCGACCACCTCTTCTGCCTCAACTGCGCGATGCGCACCTTCGTCGCGCCCAGCGTCCAAATATTCCCCCTCCAAGGCCCCTCGTCCGCGGACACCTCCGCCATCGCAGCGTCTACTTCTTCAAGCTGCTCCGCCACCCGGTTCAGCACATCCGCCACATCGATCATCAAATCCGGCTGCCGTGACAGCTGCGCCTTGAGCTCCGCCAGCACGCGCGGAAGGTCGTTATCCGCTGCCGCCGGCGAATCCCACGACGACTTGCCGCTGCTGCTGTTGTTATTCGTCGACGACGGCGTTGACGTAGACCCGGTGGCGGGCGTGTTGGGATTGATGGCGGCTTCCATTGCCGCCAAGGCGACGTTGGGGTCGTCGGTCGACGGGTCTGTAAGCACGGACCTGCCGCGGCGACCGCCGGAGCCGGAGTGGGGCACCGTCCCGGAGGAGCTTGCGGCGAGCCAAGCCCAGCGCGACATCATCACAACAGCAAAGATCATGTGCGAGGCGAGCGTCAGCGGCATGGTGTGGAACAAGGGCATGGGGATGGCGAGCCAGACGGCGAACCACTCTTTGAGCGCGGCGTTGGCCTGGTAGAAGACGTCGAGGGCGGAGGCGTGGCTGGACGAGAGCGAGGTGAGCGACTTGGAGAGGGAGGCGAGGAGGTCTGCATCTATAGTCGGTGGCTCATAAAGACGCAATCTAGCTGTTGCCATCCGGACCTTGAGGAAGTCTAGCAGATGTTAGTGATGGGCTTGAGTTTCTCTACGGGTGCGATAACTCACGGTTGTCCCTTAGGCTCCGCGGCATTTGAGCCTGCAGTTTGTCCAGCTCGGCCTGAAAGCTCGAAGCGTACGCCGAGATGGGCGCCTTGATAACGCCAACTTCCTCGTCGCTGTCACCCCTGATCTGGGATATCCGCTCCGCGAGCCGCTGGATGCGCACGATGTAGATGACGTGCATGTCCGACTCGAGCTCTCTCGCTTCCTCGAGCTCCCGGAGGCACTGCTGCATGTAGCCCGAGAACCGCATGGGGTCTATTTGCTGCATGTCTAAGGAGATTCTGTGGGCATGTCAGCACGGATGGAATACCGAAAGTGAAGAAAGAAAGAGGACGTACGCTGAACTCATATACCACACGGCCAGCAGCAGCCTCCGCTCCTCGTTGGTCCGCTCCCTCATCTCAGAAGGCCGCATGACCATGAGCTTCGTCCTCTCCGTCACGGATGGGCCGCGCTTCAGGCCCAGCTCGCCGACGAGGCTGGCAGCAAGCGAAATGAGCTGGTTGAGCTGGGCGTGCGCGATGCAGTGGTGATGGAACCAGCCAAGAATGACGACTAGGCCTAGAAGCAAGTCCAGAGAGCGCTCACAGCGCAGCAGCATGTGGTCGGCGATGTGGCTCATCAAGGCGTACGCCTGGCCCCTCATCGACCTCGGGCTCCGGAAGGACGCCACCATGCGAATGGCCGCCATCAGGAACGGCCTGGTCGCGGCCAGCGTGGCCGCCGAGACGCTGCCTGACACAATAACGAAAGGGAAATGCGGCGCCAGTTTTTCGCGGTAGATGGC
The DNA here is from genome assembly GCA_014235945.1 of Colletotrichum plurivorum. Taxonomy (NCBI): domain Eukaryota; kingdom Fungi; phylum Ascomycota; class Sordariomycetes; order Glomerellales; family Glomerellaceae; genus Colletotrichum; species Colletotrichum plurivorum. Next base: position 54,320 of record WIGO01000194.1, read on the forward strand.
GAGGAGGTTCTCGTCCGTGTCGGGGGGCTCCGGGGCGTGGCCCGGCTCGGAGCGGCAGATGCACGTCGGCGGGACGAAGCAGTTGTACGCCTCCGGGATCGTGACGGGGCCCCGTTTGATCCGGTCCTCCGCCTCCCAGGAAACCGAGCGGGTCTGCGTGAGAAAGTCCGGGTGGCCCGGCGGCAGCGTCGTCGAGTAGTTGGGCACCACCAGAGGGGTTCGTCTCTGAGGCGTCCTTCCGTCAGCCTCCAGGTTGGAGATGGCAGACGCATTGCCCGAGACCCGGAGCGAGGTTACGAGACGGTTCAGGCGCTCTTCCAGTTGGGTGGTCCTCCTGCAGGGGGGGGTGTTAGCCGTGAGGGACTAAGCTTGCATCCTTGAGAGATGTCGTTGGCAAACAGCACGTGGATCCAACGGCCGGGACGTGCTTAAGCGCACGTTTTTGACAAGCAAACGCTTCCCGGGTAGTTGGTCCGGCCTATCAACAGGCAGACATCCAGGGTCGGGTGTCACTTACGAAGGCCTGCTTTGCCTCTTCTTCCTGGGTTTGTGTACCTGGTCCGTACAGTTCTTGAACAGCCTGTCGCACCTGTGAAACCACGAGACGAACACGTTAGCAGAATTCCGAAACGGTAAACGCGCTTCCAAAAAGAAACGGCTTCGGAACAAGCAAACTGGTTCGAGATCAAGCCCCCCTCCCCCCGGGTCCGGGGAACTCTGAAATGTCCGTCCCAGAGCAAACAAACCGCACCGTCCACTCGGCGGCGCTCGCTAAACCCCGAGTCGGGTTCGTCCAACGTACCTGTCGCACTTCGATCCGGGCGTATTGTTCGATCTGAGGCACTTGGCCTTAGCCGTCGCACACGGAGCGCACGCGGCACCCCATCGCGCCACGGGAGGAATCCGGGAGCGCTCGGGGGTAGAGCCGTCAGGCGACTCCGTCGGTGATGATGCGGCAGACATGTTCTCCAAGGTAGTGGTGTTTGGTGGTTGGCGGTGGATATCGAACTAGTATTCTGGATGGGGGCTCTCGGAATCGGGTTCGATCCGCTTGTGCGCTTTCTTGTTTTTTGTCTCGATTCCACGGAGAAGATTTCGGATGACTAGTGGTGAAGAGCGAGAGCGACACGGAGGTTTAATAATGAGTGCTCCCCGGCGGCCGAAGAATGAGGAAACGTAACCCCAGCGAGGCTCATCCAGGGAAAACGAAGGAAATGTCAGAACTGGGCCACGCGGGCGCGCAAGCGGAACGGTTTCTTGTGCCACCCACCCTCGATTCGATATCCGCCCGCGCTTGGTGGTGGTGGTGTGCATGGGATGATGGAGATGTATGCAGGCTGGAGCGGAGTTTTCAGCGCTGAGCCATAAACTCCGATCCCTGTCGGAAATGCTCACCACGCCGTAAGACTGTGCAATGCGGGGACGGGTCGCTGTCACAATAACGCTGGACCAGGGGGAGCAACAAGCTTGAAAGCTAGCTCGGTGTTTTGGGAAATTTCCGCTTCGGATCTGGCCGAGGACTACCTACTAGTTCTCCTTTCCGATGGTATGCGTTCGCTAAGGCGGCATTTGAATGGTGTGGACAGACGCGTTGCGTTCTCTTGGTGTTGGCGTTAGTGACGATGATGATGGTTGTGGTGATACGTCTTTGGGGCTGCGCCCCTTATCCGATGATGAATCGCTGACACCCCTCCCTTGCCCACGTCTCGGGCGGTTTACGGGTCCCTGACAATGCCGCAGTCATCCCGAATACCGTCAACTTGGCACCCAAGTCCTGAAGCAGTTCATTGAATTAGGGGCTTTCGACAAATCACATCGAAAAGATGAGTCTCTGGGTTGGGGGCCAAAAACGTCACTCGTGGACAAATCATGGGGAAGATGATGTACTTGTTCCTCAACTACGTGACGTATGGTATGTTTAAGTAAGAACACACGTTTCTAGTAGTACCAAAGTCTATCGAGCATTTCCCTCTTGATTTTGCGGTGTTCGCGTAAGAGCGTGGTCTTTTTGGGGGTTTCCGAGACATGAATTCTTGGTGTTCTGGAAGCCGCCAATTCAACGGCCTAGCTGTCGGTCTGCCGGGGTCATAAGTCCATTACCTAAAGGGAAGCATTGCGCGCCGCGAGAGCATGCATGCATGATACGCGAGAGAGATGCTGACAACATAGGTGGCTCAGTCTCGCCGCTACGTTGCAGCCTCACCTGTGAGTGGTCGCCAACGACCTGTGCCGCCGGCAAGAATCAATCAGTTGCCTGGCATGGCAGTAATGTGCGTTCAAGCGATAATTGGAGAGGAAGATTTGATATTTTCAAACTGTGCATCTCCTGGAAACATGAACGCCTCTCCCCAATCATGGAGGGTTGGGGACTTTGCTGCATGGCGAAGTAGGCTATTGAAGCCTAACCTGCCGGAGTTCCAGGTTCGAGAGCCGTGATACGAGATGGTGAACCATCTTGGCGACGATTTACGAGTGGCACAGCGGCTCAGCCCGGCGAAACGCGAGCCGGTGATTGGCGAGGCATTGATTGAGGTTATGGTCATACAACCGGGTTGAGTCAGAGCGAATCGATAATAACGCTTGCCTGGCCTCACTGGCGGCGGACGGGCGGGTGCGGGTGGGAGCCGTCCACGTCTCGTCATCTTCACTCGTCCTTCCGTTGATAGAAGGCAGATAAACACCCAGACCACGGCCCAAGACGAAGACAACCGGGCTGAACATGCACATCACCTAGGTAGGACCGGGAGGTTAAGTGACCAAGAAACGGTATCCTCCAAGAGAGGCATGAACACGCGCTGACAGGTTTGCCTTGACTTTGCAGTTGTAGACATCGTCGTTGCCGACTTGCCCTCGCGTAATATATTTCGCCCGCTGGCACTTGGCTTTCGGTTCCACCGACCGCTCGTCACGTCGTGTTTGCTCCGGAACAGCCTCAGCCGGTCTCAACCTCCAACCATTCAAAGTATTTTCAGGGCGCAGACCACCAACTGTACGGTTCGAGGTCCGGCCAAAGTCCCGCGTCGGGGACGTTGATCTGTTCTTATGAAAGTGTCCATCAAGAAGAACCCAACGACTTTCTCTCGTTCAGCTTCGCCATCTGGATCTCCCTTACGAAGTTGCATTGCCATCTTTGGCTTTGGACCCGTATCTCTGGGCGTCGAGTTTGCCAGGTCTCAGTTCTAGCTGGTCAGGCGTGCGCCCAGATACGAGACTGCTTCTGGCGGGCTGGGGACTCGCATGCTTACAGCGGAGGTGGAAGCTCAGAGGTTTTATAGGTGTATATTATAGGAAGTCGTTTCTCTGACTATCGCCTGGGAGAGGGGATTACAGGACTAAACTCAGATGTCAAATACTGCAAGCTGGAATTCAGAACTATAACGGCCTGTCCTCGGGCTTCCAATTTAAACCAAAAACCTGAACTTAGAGCTTTCCACCTCCAGAAATATCATGTGGCAGGGTATGAGTAGCTTACAAAGTAAAAAAAGCTAAAGCAGTCTATAAAATGAATCGAAGACAGCTTGTCCTCTTTAATCTGCAATACAAGATCCAATCCAAAGATAGGCTTTGTAAAGCTTTTTCAGGACTATGAACCAAACAAGGTCGCTTGGATATGTGGCTCTGTTTTGCTAAGTGCCCTCAAAGTATAGCAGACAGTCTTTTGTCATCTCAGCATGGTATGATAGAACTTCCCAACTCTAGCTGTCTCTCATGAATCACGTCGAATAGAAGAGCCGATGATATGATAGCGCTTCCAGGCTTGAGTTGTGCTTGTGTTGTATCAAGTGAGATACAAGAGTCTATAAAAGAACGAACGATGGCTTGTTCTCTGGAATCAGCAGTGCAAGACCAAAAGGCAAAGGCACACTTTATGGGTGCTGCAGACCACGCAGAGTGAAAGAGCAGTTTGCTCCTCGGTTTCCCAAGTGCACTCACAGTATTATCAGCAGCGTTGTGTCATGATAGGTAATTAAGGTATACTATTACGAGTGTATTCTGGGAGAATACGAGCGAACGAATCGGAAATGAGGATGATGGGGGACAGGAGAATACGAGCGGACGAATCGGGGGCAGGGATGAAGGAGGACGAAGATAGTAACTATTGTCAAGAATCGTATATGCGCACGCTCGTAGGGGTTGTATGGGCACTCTTGTCCCTCTTCTATTGATGGTTGATTGTGTTCTTCTCCCTGTTCTCGAGCGCGAGCACCCCTGAAAGAGATTGGTGCGCCACGTCACATGCGAACCACTAACTCCGATATATCGCGTAAACGCCGAAGTGTACGTGCGCCTTCGCCCAGGCCACACCTATGGCCCTACCATTCAACAACTATCTTTGATGTGCAACTTAGAACAGGCAACTCTTAAAACTCACCATTGATTTATCCTTTTCATTGTCAACGCAGCCGTTAGGACAGACCGACAACGATACTACAATCTGGCTCTTGCCCATCAAGGGCCCTAAATTACTAGTGTAGAATCATAAATCACGTTAGTCGATTTGCTATTTATACCCACTTACTATTCTTCGCAAGATTGTCTCATTTACCTTTTCCCCTCCTACTGAGGCCTTGACTTGTAGCTTTTCAGCTTCAAATTATAAGCCGATGTCTCTTGGAAGAGGCTATTGAGACCCTCCAGAACCCCTTGGAACCCATGTATCTAATATCCACGAGTAGTGACTCACAAGAACACCAGGAGAGACAAGCAAGCAGAGAAGAATACCAAATGTCAAAACCCAGCCCCAAAACCTCTCTCACAGCATCACAGCATTCCGGGGGTGGCGGTGCCAGATGAGTACATCCACCAGCTGTGCCGCACAGAAACAAGGAAAGAATACCGAAGAGGAGTTTCACTCCTGCAACTCATTTCCAGTTTCGGATTCGACGCCCCCCCACAGCCGCGGTCGCAGTATAAAGGACCACGCTGTATTAGTATTTATCGAGTTGCATGCCATGGCACTCCATGTTGATAGAATCTTTGGCGGCAAGCGCAGACAGGAGACCGAGAGTGGAAGACGCTGCGCTCAATCATCTGGCTGGAAGCTAGTAATCATGCGCACTCCCCCGACACTGGGATGGCACGGTCGAGGCGGATCTGGGGAATCGCCCACCGAGGGCTGGGTTTACACTATTACCTCGCCTCGGACTTTGTCGTCGCAACGCACTTTTCATAATTCGTGGGGGAATGGATGGATAAACCAACCTCTCCACGAGACAACAACCGGGAAGAACACGGCACAGCTGACGTTACACCAGGAATAAAAAAATCAGGACTTTTGTATTCCTTGGCGTCTGCTTGCCGCTGGACTTGGTACCTAATCGAGCGCAATTCTCACAGTCTCCACAGCTAGCGAAGGCGCCAAGCGGGAGTAGGCTGGGGGGTTCGTCGAACTCACCGGTTGTTGTTGTTGCTGTTTCCAGACAATACACTAGTCTCATCCATGACTTTGCCGTTGTAACTTCTTTTCTTGCCCGCCTTCCGTATCAGAAGGCTTCCAATGATATCGAGGCCAAGAGCATGCAGGAACGTACACCAAACAACACAAATGAGGCAAATGCGAAACCCGTTAATCTCGCACACGCAAACTCTTGTGCCCTGGGGGCGGGTGTGCTGAACCCCTGCACCAACAACCTAACCGACAAGCCCAAGCTGCAGAGGGGGTTGCATTCGATGTTGGCTCCGCCGGGCACCTTTCCCGTATCCAGCCACAGCCAAGAAACACGCCGCACTCGCGCCAAACTGCTCTGGTGTACACTAGGAACCGGGACGGACCGGTGAAGCTTCAAAGTTATGCCAGAATAACACTCGAGGAACAAATCGAGTTACTACACCAGCTCGAGTTCGAATCGTAGGCTGTTGGCAACAAAGCGATTGGATTAGGCTCGTGCGAGAAAAAGCAATAACTAAAGCTAAGGCTGGCCATGTTGATGAGTGATGACCACCGCCGATCCCGCATGATTCTGGCGGGGGGGAGAGACCGGAAGACCCGCAACTTATCACCTGCTTATTCCCTTGGCGAAGTCGCAGCAACAGAGACCCAATCGCTAAGCGTTTGTGCCCGCAGCAGCTGGAGAAGTCCGAGTCGAACCAAGCCCCCCAATCGGCAGGTCAAGCATTTGCCCCCATGCTGACAGTAGGCAAGGAAAAGATAAGCATTAGGGCAAAAGGAACTGCTGAGAAACTTGTCTCAGCCGTGGAAATACGACTACCGGAATAGGAAGCAGACAGTCGGCAAACCCGCTTCTATTACTCGTCTAACTTTAGGTTGCTTCAATGAATCGTGAAAGTTAGGATCAAGAAAAAACCTTTGACCTCGTAGACACGACTGGCGAATTAAAAAGTCTCAGAACGCCAACGTCCTTGGCCCCGGTAAGGCTGACCACGCAGCAGCATTGGGCGAATGATGATTCCCTCCCTTCCCCTTAACGCCCCCTCCCCTTCCCCCATTTTCCGCAACCACCTTTCGGGCCACCTCATCGATGCCGTCCGTTTTGCACCTCGGAGCCCGGGAGTTCGCCCGGAAGGGTGCCCGACAGTTCCCGCGGCACTCCGTCCCAGGCCGGCGGCCGCCTCGGCATCTCGTGCATCTGGTTCAGCCCGGGTGGGCTCGGGGTCGAGCTCTTGGCGAATCCGTCGTGGTAGGAATACACGGGGGCGGCGGGCAGCTCGGGCTTGTCGCTGCCGTCGTTGCCGCTGCTGTTGCGTCTCCTTCTGAAGAACAGCCAGGTCGCCAGGCCCGCCACGATCGCGGCGAGCGGGATTCCGACGCCGAGGCCGACTTTGAATGCGAGGGTTTCGGAGCTGGCGGAGGAGGAGGAGGATGCAGAAGACGAGGGTTCGGAGGCGGAGCTTGTGGAAGCCGATGCCGGGTCTTGGGTGGCTGTCGTCGTTGCGAGAGCCGTTTCGGAAGAGCTCGCAGAGGCACTAGTAGTGGTTGAAGTCAAAGTCGTCTCCGTGGAGCTCGCGACGCTCGTCGAGGAGCTCGTCCCGCTCGGGGCCGCGGCCATCAAGATGCCGTTGTCGTCGAGGTAGACCTTGGGTATCGACGCGGAGTCGCAGCACGACGCGGATCCCTGGCGGCAGCAGTACGCGTTGTTGCCGCAGACTTCCACTCTGGGAAAGACGTAGTCCCGGAAGCCAGTGTTGCCGGTAGTCTCGTCTAAGCAGCTGAGTTAGCACGGAGGTGCGTAAATGACAATGGCGAAGGGGATACAAAGTGATGGCGAAGAGGAGATCGAAAAAGCGACGGTGATGACAGGGCGGTTGACCACTTACTGAAGACGCAGATTTGCGCGCAATCACTCCTGTCCCACGGGTTCGAGAGGCACGGTCCCCGGACCAACACGTTATCGCGGTTGTTTTCGCTCTTGCATAGCCGGTTCGACAGGCAGGTGTCGTTCCTCCCGCAACAGGCATTGGAGCCGGGACATACTTGCTGTTCGCCCTCGGCTTCGTATCCGCTGTAGCCGTAGCAAGTGGCGCCTTCAGACAATGTTGCGAAGAGCACCAGCAAGCACAGGGAAATCAAGATTAAACCGGCTGATCTCGACATGACGATGACAGATAGAGGTCCAGGCTCCAGGGACGCGGCCTTGGAGCTTGGAAATCTGGCGGACGCGGTGAGGGAGGGTGTTATCTTGTGTAACTTGGGAGAGATGGACGGGAAAGGCGAGAGACGAGGGGAGGGGGAGCAAGAAGTATAGGACGGCGCAGCAACTTGGGCAGTCAGTCGTTGGCTGCCGTACCCGTCAGCCCGTCAGTCAACCTGCCAAGTTGGTAATTCGTCCGCATGGTGGGCAACGGCCCCAGGGTGGAGGATCGCAATCCTGTCTCAGCAACCTCGACGGGGTCGCGATGTGCATGTAGGCGCCAAGCAAACCCTTGTCGAACCCCTGAATCCCTGTCAGGAACCAACACAGGCGAGCCATGTCGCATACGGGGATATGACTGTGTGGCCCCGTACCTTGCCTAAGTGATTACGTCGGCCTTGGGTCCTTGGGGGTACGTAACCGTTGGAAGCTTGTGTTTGCTTGGGCGAGTAAAGAACGTTGTTCTCCCCTTTATTTCCATAGTCGACTGGATTGCCAATTCTCACGCGACACCCTCACCACCACCCAAGAAAAAAATAATCAGCAATCGCGGCTTTCGCGATTTCTGCTCTAGCATGGTCGTTTTAGCTATGCCGTCCTCGCGGATGGCAACGACTGCTATTTCAATCTGCCTCTTACTGATGTTTTTCTATTCTTTGTCTATTTTCGCACCATCCTACTATCCGACGACACCTGCATCGCAACCACCACCACCACCGCCGCCGCCTCAACATGGCGACGAGCCCAAGAACGACGTCCCCGTGCCCTCGGCATGGCAGAAGGAGGCCGATTCCATCATCAAGCACGCCAAGGCAGTGATCGCGGACCCCATCCGAGCGCCTTACAAGGACAAGTTCTACGACCTCGGCCAGCGGGTCATCGCCGCTCGAGAGTGGGTGAAATTCGTCGACGACGCCCCAAAGTCCGCAGACACCCGGGTCCTCCTCGAAACGGTCGAGAGGGCGATAGGGTCCAGCTTCCCCTTCATACGGAACTCGCCGAAGCACCCGGACAGCAAGACGCCCCTTTCTGACCTGCGATCGTCCGTTGTCCCGGGTTCGCGCGGGTTCGTGATCCCGACGGGGAAGGGGACGATGCGGTTCGCGGCCCACCTCATCGGCTCGCTCACGGAGATCTTGCACAGCAACATGACGATACAGATCATCTACGCGGGAGATGAGGACTTCCCGCCCGAGGACCGCGAGAAGCTGCGCGCGCGATTCGACCAGGTCGACTTTTTCGACATCTTCACCGTCGTCGACGACACCACCCTGCAGCTCGCCAAGGGTGGCTGGGCCATCAAGGCCTTTGCGGCGCTGTACGCGCCCTTCGAGGAGGTGCTCCTCTCCGACGCCGATTCGGTGTTCGTCCAGCTGCCCGAGATGCTCTTCTCGGACCCGTCCTATACGGAGACGGGTGCCCTGCTCTTCCACGACCGCCTGATCTGGCAGCATGCTTACGCCGAGCGCCACGAGTGGTGGAAGTCGCAGATCCGCGAGCCCAGCGCCGCGCTGAACAAGTCGCTCGTCTGGACGCAGGACTACGCCGAGGAGGGCGACTCCGGGGTCGTGGTGCTCGACAAGTCGCGCCTGGACGTGCTGCTGGGCCTGCTGCACGTGGCGTGGCAGAACACGTACGAGGTGCGCGAGGAGGTCACCTATAAGCTGACGTACGGGGACAAGGAGACGTGGTGGTTCGGACTGGAGCTCAGCGGGAGCCGGTATGCGTTTGAGAAGCACTACGGCGCCATGATCGGGTGGTTTCGGGAGAAGGTCGACGACGTCAAGCAGCGGATTTGCAGCTTCGTGATCGGGCACGTCGACGCGCGGGACGAGTTGATCTGGTACAACGGCGGCCTGCTGAAGAATAAAAAGGTCAACGCTACGGAGTTTGGCCTGCCCACGCATACGCTGGTCGACGGGGAGTGGGAGAAGGGCTCGGACCGGTTGCAGATGAGTTGCATGGTCGGCGAGGCCGTCCGGACTCTGGGCAGGGACGTGAACTTCATTCTGGACAGGTCTATAACTCTGGCGCAGGAGCTGGATAAGGAGCTTGGGTTCGTTTAAGACGTGGAGTTACGCTTTTTGGGTGGTTATGAATGAGGCGGTTTTCTCTTTTTTCTCATACCCAAAAATATTGCTCGAAGAATCTCTCAGTATCGGAGATGTTTCTCCTTCCCCGGCTATCGACCGGGCTGTATCATACCCAAAGTCTGCTAGAATTATATAGAAAGGAGACCACCCATCTGTTGACGTTAAGACGGCGACCGTGTCTTGGATAAGTTCCGCAAGATGAATTGAAGAGAGAGGACTGCCATGGAAGGTGGAATTCACGGGGTGATTCAAGTTCATCCCATCCGACTGGATATGGATAAGCTCTAAAACACAACCACTCCATCCTTGTCGAGGGCCAGCATACTCTCGGGAAGAGACAGGCCGATCCGGGAAGGGGAGCAGTGGTGCCCGGTGAGTGATGGCCAGCTTCGACCAATGCCCCGCCGAGGAACACAATCAGCCCGGCCTCGACCATCGACCTGGAGTCTGGTTTTGCGGCACGGGATGAGCCTCGGCTGGACTTCTCAGGAAGAACGGCAGCCAAAAACCGCAAATCCGTGGGGTGCGTAACGGGCGGGGGGTTTGGCGCCTGGACAGACGGGTGAGATGCCCCGGCACGAAATGGGTCATATTGCGAATGAGTCATCAAAATTTTCAACCGGCGTTGTGGCAGAGTGGTCTAATGCGCAAGACTAGAAATCTTGTTCCTTCGGGAGCGTCTGTTCGAATCAGGCCAACGTCGATTCTTTTGTATTTTTGCATCTTTTTCAACTGGTACTTGATTCTGCATCATTTTTGACCATTTGTAGACCATTCGCAGCACTCCGAGATTGTGTTTGTAGATTGGTGCTGGCCGACGATTGTACATCATGAACGTAGAGTGCGGGTGTCCCATCGACCAAAGTCAAAGTCCCAATTGCTGACAAAAAGCTCCATTGGCTCATGATTTCTTCTCTATACTCTTACATCTACATCTCCAAAAACATCTCACTGCCCAGGCATCTTCAGCTTCTCACCCTGCCAGTCCTTCGCCAGCAACCACCCACCGCCCTTCTTCTTCTTATCCTCCTCCTCCATCTTGAGCACCAGCTCGCCAAACAGCCCATTCGCCCAGCCGAACCACGCGCGCGTCCAGTCCTTCTCGTCCCAGCTGTTGACGCTCTCGTGCAGCACGCCCGTCCCCGCCGTCGAGTCGAGCACCATGCGAACCAGCTCCTCGACCTCCTTGTCAGCCTCCTTGACCCCCGAGATGGGATCGTACGCAGTCATGGCCGCGATAACAGCCGCCATGGGCCACGCCTTCCCAGGGCCGACGTGAGGCCCGCCGACGGCTGATATCACCGGCCCGCGCATGAAGTACGAATTAGCGTCGCTGAGCACGAAGCGCCTCGTGTTGCGGTAAATTTCGTCGTAGTCCTTCTTCTTGCTCTTGTCCTTCTCATCCTGCCCGGGGAGCCAGTACTCGGACCTCGTAAAGTTCCAAAGCGGCATGGCGAGCAGCGACGGCACGTTCGCGTCGTCCATCACGTTCGCGCCGCCGAACCCGTCCACCTCGTACGCGAAGACATCTCCGAAGCCGGGGCGGTGCACCACGGCATCGCGGTCGATGCCCTCGCGTATCCCGCGTGCCTGGTCTCTCATCGCAGCCGTGAGGTTCTTAGCCCTTTCTCCGTCCAGCTTCGCCATGATCCCCGACGCGGACTCGAGGTACTTGGCCCACATCATGTTCGCCGGCACCAGCAGTTGAAAGATGCAAGCGTCGTCGGAGGGCCGGAACGCCGTGCGCACCATGCCGTTCTCCTTGGTGGGGTTGCCCAGCCCGTCGTTGGTGAGCGTCTCGCTGCCGCGGTTCGTCCAACCCGTAAACGTCCACGCCGACTTTTCGACCTTCCCTTCGCGGGAGTACGTCCCGAGGCGCATTGCTCCGGCGGCGTCCACCGCGGCCTCGACGGCGTCGATCCAGCCGTGCTTACCAAAGAACTGCACGTCGCCCGTGCGCTCCGCGTACGCGACGGAAAGCTGCAGGAAGCTGGCCAGCGAGTCCAGCTCCCACTTGCAGTCGAACACCTTCACCGGGTCGTACGCCGGCATCGGGTGGTTGTGCACGAAGGCGCCGTTGTGCGTGGGCGGGATGCCGCTCTCGGGAGGGGGCTGGAAGGCGTGGCAGTAGGGGGATATGACGATGTACCGCGAGTGCGCGTTGATCAGCCCGCGCCACAGGCTCGCGAGGGAATCTCTGGAGGAGGAGGCCTCGAGGAGGGGGAGGTAGGAGTACACCTGCGAGGCCGAGTCGCGCAGCCAGAGGGCGTCTATGTCGCCGGTGATGACGTACGTGAGCTCCATGTCCGTGGTCCGGGTTTCTCCCGTGGCGGGGTCGGTCTCGTTGGCGAAGCCGCGCCATTTCACCATGCTGTCGAGCGTCATCGGGTAGGCGTTCTCGAAGAGCCGGAAGAGGTCCGGGTCCTTGATCACGGTCTTCATCCGGGCGATCAGGGCCTCCATCGCGGGGAGGCGGAAGGTCCGGCACTCGGGACGGGGCCGGTTGAGGGGGAACTTGCGCTTGCCTTCGGAGGGGGGACCGGGGCGTGTGCGCATCCAGCTCTCGAAGGACGGGCACGGCTCGTCCGAGGGCGGGGGGTCGTCGGGAACCACCGCCGGCGGCGCGGACGGAGTCGTCGGAGGCGCGTCCGCGGCTGACGGCTTGCTGCCGCCGGGTGCGGGTTGCTGCTTGGCCAGCTCGCCGTCCTTGTCGCGGTACGAGTCCTCGCCCTCGGCGTCGGCCTTGAGCTTGTCGGCCGCGGCGTCGGGCTCGCCGTGGGCGGCCGGGATCGTCGTCTTGTCCTTGTCCTGGTTCCCCTTGGGCGGCGCATCTTTGCCTGCGGTGTCCTGCGCTGGTCGCTGGTGCTGTCCGGCAGCCGTCGTGGGCAGGTAGGCGTCGCCGAGGTGGGAGTTGTGCAGGAAGAGGAGGAAGACGATGGCGACGAGGGCGATGAAGATGACGCGGGCGCGGCGCGTCGACGCGCTGCCGCTGAGGACGGAGAATGCTGGCATCGTGGGCGAGCGGGCGTTGAGCGTCCAGCGCGAGATCTTCTCTCTCTCCCTGTCCTTCACGTGTCTGGAGGGTGAGGGCCTCTCTCACGCTCTTTCGTTGTTTCTCACTCACTCTCACTCGCTCACTAGCTCACTCACTCACGCTACAAACCAAGCGATGAAGGCGTCATTCAATGAGTCGGAGGGATGTTCAGGCGACGGTGTCCGAGTCGAAAGGGGGGCGGCGCAAAAAGCATGCAAGGGCAGGTTTTCCCTAAGAGGCGTTCCCTCATTCTCTTGGCTCCCACACTCTAAATTGGGGGAGACAGCATGAGGAGCCCCGGCCACCCAGTGGCAGTTTGTCTCGGCCGCTCCCATGAGAGACAGGCAGGCCGGGGATGGGTCGATCTCGTGTCGACGAGAGACCCCTGTCTAGCCTACACTTTAACGAGTTTTGGGGCCCTGGGGCCTGGTCGATTATGAGGCGGGGGGGATATATTAAGGGACCTCGGAAGCTGTGCGAAGGGGACAAACATGCGTCGAGAGGGGAACACCACGAATTGGAATGAAGCAACGGAATTCGTTGGCCGTTTTCGTCTGGCCAGTTGAGTTGGTCGGGAATTTCACCGTTCGTCTCATCAAAAGTCGACTAAACCGATCGCGGATGTCTCGTCTCGTTCCGAGAGGGCTGGAATGCAATGCCACGCGACCACACCAGAAGCATTATTATGCAAGCAAGCAATGTCACACCCTCCACCATCGTCTCCCCACGCTTCTGTGGCTGTTTTGTTTTCTGAAGGGCAAAAAGATGCAAAGAGATATCGACGTTGGCCTGATTCGAACAGACGCTCCCGAAGGAACAAGATTTCTAGTCTTGCGCATTAGACCACTCTGCCACAACGCCGCGGATAGTGTGAACCCGCTTTGTAAGCGGGGATGCTGTAACTGGGCTTCGCAAGGCCCAAGACGCGAAGCGATTTCTTCGGAAGCGTTTATGGCTCTCGTATCTTTCAGCTCATTTCGCAGTAGACGCAACTCCAACATGGAGTGTTGAGTTCAGACCACAAGACGGCGGCAACTGGTCAATTATGCGATTAACCCGCCGAGACCAGCATGAATAACCGTCCACACCACCTGAAACTCTCCCACGACTCATTCAAACCTGCAAATTTCAGACGCCCAACTCAACTCAACTCAACTTACTTTCATCTCAACTCTCACAGCTTAAACAACCTCGGCTCTCCCCCACCCCTCTCAGTCTCCCTAACAAGCCTCCGGTTCGCGATCCCATAATACACCCTCAACCCAACGCACCCGACAACAACAACCAACAACAGCGCCGCGTTCGCCCAATGCCCCGTCGGATATCCGGCCTTCCTTTCCGAAGCCTTGTACACCCACACCCCCGGGATTTGGCCGATACCCGCCCCGATGCTGACGTTGAGCGCGATCGCGAGGCCCGTGGACGCGGTGCTGAAGACGTTGGACGTCAGCCAGCCCAGCAGCGGCGGTATGCACGCGAACGCGCCCGAGGCGCCGACGATGAGGCCCCCGTAGCGCGCGTGGTATGCGGTGGGTGGTAGCACGGCGGACGCGATGAAGCCTGCTGCGCCGAGGAGCGCGAGGGCGGCGGCGTGGGCGCCGCGCGCGTTGGTGCGGTCTGCGGACCAAGCTACCAGTATCTGCACGACTGCGAAGTTGTCAATATCACGTACGACTTCTCGGGATGTAGACGTGAAGACTCACCGTAGGCCGCCGCATAAGGAGGCACCGTCATCAACTGCGCCTGCAAATCAACAAACCCCAGCCCCGAGACAATACTCGGCGCGAACAGTGACAAGCTCGAAAACGGCGTCGACACGGCAAAGTACACGGCATAATGCCCGTACAGCCTCCAATCCGTCAGCGTCGCCTTCGCGTCCGCCCACGACATGCTCCCCTCGCCGCTCTGGCTGCCCTCGTCGCGCAACCTCGCGCGCGCGATGTCCCTCTCCTTGGCTGTCAGCCAGCCCGCGCCCTCGGGGTAATCCGGCAGGAAAGCCCAGACGAAGAACGCAGACAGACAAGACGGGATGCCTTCAAGGATGAACAGCCACCGCCAGCCGGATAATCCGGAGACGCGGTTCATGTGGCCGACGCCGTAGGCGATGGCGCCGCCGAAGGCTCCTGCAAGGGTGGCGCTCGCGAGGACCATCGCGACGCGCAGACTGCGCTCGTCGTGACGGTACCAGAATGTGAGGTAATACACCAACCCGGGGAACAAACCCGCCTCAAACACGCCCAGTAAGAACCGCACACCCGCGACGGTGGCATAGTTCTGCGCGCCGCCGAGGCCGACGGTCACGGCGCCCCATGAGAACATCAGAAAGGCCAGCCAGCGCGAGGGCCGCAGCTTTTTTAGCAAGACGTTTGAGGGGACCTCGAACAGCGCGTAGGCGACGAGGAAGACCATGAGCGCGATGGTGAAGTCGTGGTCGGACATGTGCGTCTCGGTCTGCATGTCGTGCCCCGACGAGGAGTTGAGGATCTTTGCGTTGCCGATGTTGGAGCGGTCTAGGAAGCAGAGGAAGTAGATGCCCGCTGAGAGGGGGATGATGCGGAGGTCTTGCTTCCATAGCAGGGCCTTCTCCTCCTCGGGTGAGTAGGAGGGTTGCGAGTGGGTTTGGGTGAGTTCTTTTGATGTGGGCGATTCGATGTCGCGGGCTGTGCCCTTGATGTCTGGCGACGATGCCATCTCGGCGTCTCTGTGTGAGGCCGTGTCTTTGTGATCCATAATCCGAGCCTCAAGTTGGTGAGTGAGCGTGCGAGAAGAGGCTTAACCGACGAGGTTTCTCACATACTGCGGTTAAAGTTTCTCTTTGCAGTATCACTGAGAGGAGGAGGCGGCCGCGGCCTTTTCATCGGCCGAAGTCAACCCCGCAAGAGACGCGCGGGGGGAACTCCTGCTTGTCCCTTCCCCAACCACCCGAGGAAGTATTCTTCCAACCAACGTATTGCCTCTGAGGTACTGCATCTCGGCAGTGTGTTTGTGGTGGGGAAGCCGACGATCTCGGTCGAATCACCGGCGTAGGGTCGCTGTAAGTGCCATGGAATGGTTATGCACGTATGACCAACTAAGCGCCGGATGGTCACCTAGACCGGAGACATGTCTTGCCCTGAGATGGGGCTTCTATGTATGTGCTGTTGGTGACACTGCATATATTCCGATTACGGGCTGTGTGCTTCATTGCTTTTAAACAACTCAAGAACGTCAGAGCGCACGAACATGAAATTTGGCTTCACAACGGGAAATCAAACACAATCAGGTTCAAGAATTTTATCATTAGTTACAACAAGAATGAATTACGTAGATAAAAGTCGCCCCAGCCGCAAGCCCATCTACACCAAGTCCTGCTATTGCTGTTGTAAACCCACAACTCATAAGTTGGCGGACTTCACATTACAGCATGTACTCGGACATTCGCCCACGCTCGTCATAGCCAGTGCAGTCCGTACAATATAAGATCCCGCTCATCCAAATCCATATCCTCCCTCCAACTCCTCCCAGCACCAGTCCCGAAACACGCAGTCGGCACGACCGCGAAGGGCGACAGGTCCGTCTTCCCGAGCTGCATCCAATACCCATCCATCCCCGTCGGCGCGTCCATCTCCCTCCAGTGTCGCTCCCTCTGCCTCCGGCAGAAGTGCTCTACGGGGCGACGTCCCTCTGCGATCGTCTCGTCGCGGCTGATACGGTAGAGCGAGCCGGGCACCGCGACGGTGCATTCGACGATTGTCGGGGGTATTTGGCGCAGCATTGCCTCTACGTGCTTCATCAGGTCTGCCAGAGCGGGGACCGCGTCGGAGGGAGGGAATGGTCTTCCGGCGGTGCTAATTAGAGATATGTGCAGGGTTTGCAGGTTTCTGAGAACTGGAGGCAGGTCTCTCATGAGATCGTGAAAGGACGTCCGGGTAGAGTACAGCGGCAGAGAATCAGCAGATTCTCCGTCGATAACGGGCAGCATCCAGCCGTGAGGGGAGAAGAAGCACTGAACCTCGAGTCTCGGTATGCTGGCCCAACGATGCGGTAAGAACAGCTGTTGCGCATGCCGGAGGATGACCATGTCCTGGACGCGAAAGGTATTGGTTGCCCAAAGAACGTCCATACCCTCGACGTAGCTATCCAGAAAGTTAGATTTCAGTAGATTCAAGAGACAGAAAGAAGAGGGACAGCCCACGCTTGTCGACAAGCAAGTAACCACCCCATGACACCAATGAAGCATTTCCCGGGAGCTTCGCCAGGCCATTTATCGCACCAGCTATCCGCAACTTGGCAAGAATCATCGCAAGGCTCGGCAAATCGCGACCAGGGCTGCGTGCCGGACGGAAGGTCAGCGTGGCAGACGGAGCTATACCACCGCCATTCCTCCTTTGGCTTAGGTATGAGCTTGTGCAACGCCGGGCCGGAGGCCGATCCATTTGGAGCTCGCGGCGCCCGACGAAGACGGTGCTCTTTGTTCGACGAGCCCCGAGGGTTGTTCCTCGGACGCCCGTGGACGAGGTCGATGTGTATCGTCTGCTTGCCAAAGGCCTCGATGAGAATTTGTCGGCGGACTTCAATAGGGACGCGGTTAAATAGTCCATAGGCATAAGGCGAAGGGTCTGTTGACGATGAGTCGTGAGATGCTGGTGGAGGCGTTATCGGTCGCGGCCGAGGGTTGGGGAGAACTGGGAGTGTGTTCTCTGGGGCCGATGAGGACGGCACTGCGCTGGATTCCGACCGACGAGAGGCCGTAGGCCCTGGGATGCGAAGCTTTTGTGCCCATTTGGACAGCATCTTTCATTCGCCTCGGTCTCCGCCCACGAGTATGTATGTAGCGTGAGGGACGATGAGTGGCAAGACGGGGGGGAAAGTACTTTGGTATAATACATCCAATAAGTCTAATACTCCTTATCTCTCACAAATTTCAGTGCTTTCATACTACAATTAGAGTTATTTCAGGAGGCTCTTTCGGTCGAGAAGGTCAGGATACTTCTAGAATTGTATCTACACGCGCGTCGCGGAAATAAAGAAGAACCAACACAACACTTGTCTCTGATTCAAGCCACTAACAGAATTTGCCTTCAAACACAGCGCACAATGTTAACGGTCTTCATCACAGTTGTCATTTTTTCAGCATCAACAATGGTAACGTGCCATGCATGCCTACTTACGCTGTCCCGGTAATGCGGCCGCAACCGCGACGCGAGCCTTCTCAACCCACTCCATCTCAGTCTCACCATATACCCGCTGCCGCACAAATCTCATCCAGTCCGAGCCTACAACGTAAAGCTCCTCCGAGTAGAATCCGTTCCTGGACCGCATGTCGTTGTGGTACGCCTCCCACTCCTCCTTCGCCTGAGAGTCGGCCGCCCGCAGGACGTCCTCGTCGAGGTAGCTCCTCAATATGAAGACGATCTTGCTCGCCTCGTTGTAGTACATGGGGAACTCGCTCGGCTTCCTTTCCGTATACCACAGCAGGCCCATGTCCTTTAGCCTCTTCAAGTCCCAGATGAAGACGCCCAGCTTCCTGAACTCCGACATCGGGATGAACCTGAGCGGCGACCCGGCGGCAGCCGTGAGGCGGTAGGCCAGCTTCCACCCGGGGGCGTGGTTCTTGAGATATCGTATCCAGTAAAACGGGTCCGATCGCATCTCCTCCGTCTTCTCCCGCATCTTCTCAGTCTTGCGAGGCCACAGCATCCCGTTGCCATGCATGCCTGGAGCCGCAGCTTCGTCGCTGGTCCCCGCAGCGCCGGCGCCGGTCGTCTCATTGACGAACTCCTCGGCCATGCGCAGCTCATGAATTGTGCCACCCCAGTCCTTGTCCCTGGTGCTCATCCAATCGAGATACTGTTTCTCAAACGACCTGCGAGGGACACGAGGGTCCTTCGACGGCCGCCAGCCAAGACGGCCGGCTGCCTCGGCGGTCATGATCTCTTCCAGGAGCTGCAGGCGCCAGAACCCGCGCCACATGCGCTGGGTCTCGACCCACGTAAAAGGCTCTCCCTCAGACGGGGTGAAGCGCACCCCCTCGAAGCGGTCGTTCCAGGGCATCATCCCGTAGCATATCTCCTCCGCCGGGCGGGCCGGCGCACACATGAGGTACCGCGCGCGGGCGCGCGCCAGGCACTTTTCGGCGCGAATCGCGGTCCTCCTGGCCGTCACAAGGAACTCGCGCGCCGAGAAGCCGTGCTCCGGGCAATCCTTGTCGAGCCCATCTCGCAGGAGGTTTCTGAACGACCACATGCCTTCGCTCCTCCACGTGGGCTCCTGCCAAAAGCGCAGCCCATGGTAGATCTGCCCCCTGGCCATCACATGCACCCTTAGGAACTTTTCGAAGGTCTTCTCAATTCTGTCGGCGGGCGTCGAGCGGCGGATGAACGCGGCGCAGCGCATGAGGACGAGGATCTCGTAGGTGACGGACTGGTTTGCGGCGTGGTGGATGATCTCTGGGCCGTACGCTTTGAAGACGCGGAAGGCGTTCGCGGAGACGAGGGCGAGGTGGTCTATCGTCGGGAGGTCGTTGATGCTCGAGAAGATCTGCAGTACGATCTCGGAGGGCAGGTCCTCGAACGAGGCCTGATGGGATTCGTTGGCCATTTCGCTGTGCGTGATTGATGTTTTGAGGGTTGAAGCCTGGATCTCACAATGACACTGATGATGCCAGTTCAAGAAGGAAGACAGAAGCATGAGTCCCCAGCTACACATATATGTGATTCGCCGTTTGAGCGGCACAGCAAGCGCCACGGGGTGACTCCCAACAGGTATGTATGTTTTGTCGGTCACTGCCACACTGGTCAGCCTTAAGGCTAGCGAGCTCATCCTTGTATCCGGATGCGAATGCGACTGAATCATTCACCGCTCAAAGAATGAATAGTACGAGCTGCTCCTGCAGATTTCGCAAACTGGGGTTTAGATGGGATTGCCGGCCTATTCTCGCCACGAGACCTAGAACACTGCAGGTCAAAAGTCCCTCGGATCCCTCCGAATGAGCAAAAATCAAGAAGCAGAGCTTAGTGTTCCTCGAGGGAAACTACTTGGAACGTCATTGTGGAACTTGCTCACCCTGGCCCTTGATGTCAGTTGTTGGCGCTGCGGCCACAGCGTTGGTCACTGTCCCTGTGTTTATGGTACTTTGGTTAGAGTACAACAGACGACTATCTGGAAGACGGCTGAGATAAGTCACTATATTATATCTTGGCTTCAACAGGCAACATAGTTGGCAGTACGCTGCTAAAAATCAGCGCATAGATTCAATGTTGAAATTTGTATGATCCGGAGGCTTGGGAGGACATCGGAGCTATGTCTGGGACTGTACGGCATGACCTCCATCGGCCACCGCCAGGCAACACTGATGGGCGAGCAGCCACCGCCTTAGTGGCTAATATCAATTTCGTTATTCTCACACTGCAAAACGACTGAGTACAGTTGGAGGAACAAGGGGACACATTATGGTTGATGATTAGCATCGAGTGGAACACAGGTAATGAACATAGGTAATCCGGAAAGCAATAGGTTTCGCCTGAGTCGCTGTCATGTATGCTACACTGATCCCTAATAGAACCGCTATTGCTCCTATTTCCGCACATGATCGAAGCAGAAGACTTTCCATCCAAAACCGATTGACTCAACATCCACAGAAACAGCGCTGGTCACTGTTTGCCGCGTTAGTATCAAAGCCCGAGTTGTCCAGGGTGACTATATCCTGTCAACGTGTAAGAAATGAACGAAAGGCTGACAGCCCGCAGAAGGGGTTTGTGCATGGTGCGGTACAGAAGCTCCGGCACTCGTTGGGGCTGCTGCAAGTAGGGGCGACGTTTCCTTGCGGCGCAGGCTCGGGTGCGCGTGCCGCAAGCGCTAGAGCAGAGAGGGAAAGGAGGGAGATGAGAGCAAACCGCATTTTGAAGAGTGTTTTTGAGTTTTTTTTGAGTTGTCCCTGTTGGTTGGTTACGAGAAGGCGTCTGATGTGGATGCTGAGTGTTGGAGTTGAGAGACAGTTGGTTACTTGGTATGTGTGACGGCGCAGCCCGTAAGCGGTGGGGTGTGTAAGTGGCGTGAGCATAAGAGACATGGTTTACCGAATGCGCCTCCGAACGCCGGAAACGGGTTAAATGGATTACTAGGGTTTTAGGTCCTGAGGCATTCTTTAGTATTCAAATAGTAGGGATAGCTCCTCACAGGGGCACCCAGGGATGTAATCAATACACACGCTCTTTACCCGTACGCCTCGTAGGATCGTTATTGAGACCCCTCTCCGTTACAGTATGGAGCTTTATATCTACCGGAACCATACTGTCATCCGCTTCCCCCACGCTCAATTCTATCACCGAGTTCTCCGGGGAATCGGAAGGTTCTCCCACCGGCCGTAACAATTTTGATTACAGCAATTAACCTCATTCTTCTTCGCGGTGCTTGGCATCCAGCTGAGCCTCCAACGTTGCTGCCTGCTTGATATGACTCGCATCAAACTCAAGGCTTACCCTTGTTGTGAACACATTTTCCAGCAGCCTGATCGGGCTGCGTCAGATATCCGACAGACCGTCGGCCAGTTTTTAAGGTTTCTATCAAATTTAAACCGTACTCGGTGTCACTGGAGTGGCCTCCGCAGATGTTCCGGCTGTTGATACTCCACACGGGATGATCAAGGGCCAATTGTGATCTGAATCATCCGAACAGGACCCATCGCATCTTCCGAGTCGTGATCCACGTGTAAGAAACTCTATCCAGATCAAGGCTGCGTACACTACAACGCCCGTTGCTGATCACTGCGGAGTAGCACGGCGAGGAGTCTCCTAATTCCCCGATCAGATATTCCGTCGTCACAGTTGCTGTTGTCTCACGTCGTTGTAAGGAGCTTGATGACGCTAAACACAATAAATCGATAACAACAGAAGTTACAACAAGTCTGGTGGTAGAGACAGGGTTGTCTGAAGCGATAGGGATTAGTGGCATATTGACGGCACTCTATCGCCGAGAACTCCGGTTGCCTTGGCA
This sequence comes from Colletotrichum plurivorum, assembly GCA_014235945.1. NCBI lineage: Eukaryota > Fungi > Ascomycota > Sordariomycetes > Glomerellales > Glomerellaceae > Colletotrichum > Colletotrichum plurivorum. The sequence goes on from WIGO01000194.1 coordinate 76,009, forward strand.
CAACTGGCCGTCATGCTTCTGATCGGCAGCTTCCGTCCACAGCATGATGCACCGCATGAATCGAGGATCTCAAAACCCTGCATTTAGGAGGTACAAGCTGAGGAGAGGTCGGTGGTGTCTGCCCGTTCATCCGAGTTTTGGTACTTCATCTAAAACGACGGATCATCCGAAGGTTAAGCATAACGAGTCCAAGCTGAAGGGACCCAACAGTTCGAACCGCAGCACAAAGTATCTCAGTTGATTCCACGGTTTCGGTCCAAGATCCGATGAAGCCTTTGAGAAGGTCAATCCGCACCTGCGATCTTATTACTTTTCCTTCAACTGGATAAACAAAGGCCCATTTAACTCGACGAGGGAGCTCATGTCGGGTTCAGTCTCCGGCTACCGCTCTTTCAAGTCAACAGGAAAGTCATCGCCACGTACTCGATCCACCGCGACTCGTGTCTACTTTGCAGTTTAACCGTAAAAAGAGCCAAGCCAATGGGCCACGATGCCGGTCGACCGCCCGGCCGAGTCTCGAGACGTGGCTACCAGAGGGCCGGGTGCCCTCTCCGCAAACAAGCTTATTAGCGCCGGTGATCAGCATTAGCGTTGGTAGTGTTCAAGACCTGTGGTGCCTTCGCTCGGGCTTGCGCTTCTCGCCGTTTCAGGGGAATCCGAAAAGTCGACCAAACGGTCCGGGCCTGGAATCAAAGACTCAAAAGTTCTATTACTGCACAGAACATCGGATCAGCCACCAAAGGCTTGTCTGCCGCCGGCTCATCGCGCTAGTCGAGTTTCCCCCTTTTTTGGTTCGGACACTGAGTCCGCGATTTTCTTACGGTCGAAGTCTAGTCTCGTAGCTCCAGATGACTTCACTTACAGGTGCCAGTCAGCGTCAATCAGCGTCAGTAAATATGTCGGACGGTTGCTGGGTGCACGCACGGGTGGGGAGGACCAGTGCTCAGGCAATAAGCATGAATGGCAGCTGTCACGGATCATCATGCAAAGTTTACCGGAGCGATTGAACTCTCGACTCTCGAGATCGAGTATAACTCCCAAAATAATTGTTCCTGATCCCCATCGGCAGCATCTCATCCGAGATGAACAACAAACATCCAATAGGGAGAAGGTTAAATATAACACAGGAATCGCCGTGGAAGTTATTGGTCCTTCCTATGACGATGTTCCAATCTCTTCAACCCAAACCCCCTGGGTTAGCGCACGGCACCACCCTCGGTTTCCACAACGCCTCGCAGGACTAGACAACTGCAGTAGCCGCACGCCACCAAGCCCAATCGAGTTTCATGTAGTGAGCCAGAAGCGAGGCTGAGCAAAGATTGCATCCGATACCCGGGAGCTCACCTTCCTGTTCGGCTCGTCTGAGCCGTAGTTGAGAAGAAACCATGCAGGAGCAGAGCAGAAAGGGAAACGTTTTACGAACTCACGAGCGCCATAGCTATGGACGGCGTAAACGTGCATAAGCGCCTTCCAGATGACCATGGCAGGCTAACGAAATCCTCGGCTTTCTTCAACGCGACGAATCGTTTCGCATCGTGGGTGCTCGGGACCGAGAAGCCAACAGAAGGCTGGAAGATATTCATGTCTTCCAGACTTTCGAGCAGCATATAAGGAGACTGAACCTCCCGCTTCCATTGGGTTTTTGGTTCTTCAGGACACATCGGCTTCGTCTTCTGCCCTCTACCTTCGTTCAAAAACAAACCCTTTCTGTCACTATCATTCTTTTCCGACGAAACACATTCGTTTTTTTTACAACCCACCGGGACTGGTCTCGCTCTTTCTTAACACAATGCGCGTCTCCGTTCTTGCAGCCGCCCTAGCGGCCACCCCGGCTCTCGGGTACCCTGGCATGAAGAACACCATGGCCGAGCTCCAGGCCCGCCAGGGCAAGAGCGCCGGCGGCAAGTCGACCGAGATCATCGGTGACCTGGCCACCCTCGATTCCTCGAAGCTGACCCCCGTCGGTAAGACCATCAAGGACATCCTCTCCGGCAACGGCAACGCCCAGAGCGACGACGCCTACGCCGCTGCCAACAAGAAGCGTGCCGTGTCTGTTCACGCTCGAGACTACGGCTACGGTGGGGGAGGAGCTGGTGGTGGTGGCCCTCCGGCTGGAGGAGGTGGTGCTCCGGGCGGCGGCAAGTCCAACTCTCCTGCCCCAGGCGGTGGAGGTTACGGCGGCGGCGGTCCTCCCGGTGGCGGTGCTCCTCCAGCCCCGGGTGGTGGCAAGTCTACTTCTCCCGGCGGTGGCGCCCCTCCCGCTCCAGAAGGTGGAGGTTACGGCGGCGGCGGTGCTCCTCCGGCATCCGGCGGTGGTAAGTCCACTTCACCCGCCGGTGGTGCTCCTCCAGCCCCGGGAGGTGGAGGCTACGGCGGCGGTGGAGCACCTCCGGCACCCGGCGGCGGCAAGTCTACTTCCCCTAGCGGTGGTGCCCCCCCTGCTCCTGGTGGCGGCAGCCCCCCTTACGGCGGCGGCTCTCCTCCATCTGCCGCCGGCGGTAAGCCTCCAGGACCGGGAGGCCCTCCTGCACCCGGCGCTGGTGGCCCGGTCCCTCCTCCTCCGAGTGGCGGTCAGGCCCCTGCCCCTGGTGGTGGAAGCGGCGCATGCCCCCCCAAGGACACGCCCGCCTGTGCACAAGACGCCTGCTGCATTTGGAAGTATATCGCCGACGATCTCGTCACCTCCTTCAGGGGTGATTCCGGACGCTGCACCGATGCCGCGCGCGCGGCCATCCGCCTCGGCTTCCACGATGCCGCGGGATGGTCCAAGGGCACCGGCAACTTGGGCGGAGCCGATGGTTCTATTGTTCTCGCCCCTGAAGAAATCCAGCGCGTCGCAAACAAGGGCCTGGAGGAGATCGTCGACCAGACCAAGGCCTGGTTTGACAAGTACAAGGGCTACGGCATCGGCATGGCGGACCTCATTCAGTTCTCTGCCAATGTGGCGACCATCACCTGCCCCCTGGGACCTCGCGTCAGGACCTTCGTCGGACGCAAGGATTCCTCGGTTCCGGCTCCTGATGGCCTCCTCCCGGACGTCAACAGCCCGGCAGACGTCTTGATCGACCTGTTCAACAACAAGACCATCGGTCCCTACGGCCTCATCTCCCTTATCGGTGCCCACACGACCAGCCAGCAGCGCTTCGTCGACCCTGACCGTGCTGGAGACCCGCAGGATAGCACCGCTGGTGTGTGGGACGTCAAGTTCTACTCCGAGACGATTGGCAACGCGCCTCCTCGCGTGTTCAAGTTCAACAGCGACATTGCTCTGGCAAACTACCAGACCACGAAGGGCACCTTTGCGGCTTTTGCCGGTCCTGGTGGACAAGGTGCTTGGAACGACGTAAGACATCTCCATATATCCCCTTCTGACATTGATACTAACTACCTCTCAGGCCTACGCACACGAATATGTCCGTCTCTCTCTCCTTGGTGTCTACAACTTGAACGATCTGAAGGAGTGCACCAAGTCCCTCCCCGCCCGCTGGGCTCCCACCACCTTCACGCCTTCTGACCAGGGCAACGTCGACACCTGGGTTGGTAGCAAGGGCCCCGTTCCCAAGATCGGTGACGAAATCAGGGAGGGCAAGCCAATCGGACCTCCTCCCCCGCCCGGCAAAAGCACCGGAGGATCTGGCGGCGTTACCAAGAGTGACACCGGCTCTTACGGAGGCGGCTCCCCCCCTGCTGGTGGCTCTCCTCCTTCCGGCGGCAAGTCGACCTCTCCCAGCGGCGGTGCTCCTCCTGCTTCTGGCGGTGGCAGCTACGGTGGAGGCGATAAGTCCCCCAGCGGCGGCAAGCCCCCGGGTGGCGGTGATAAGTCCCCTAGCGGAGGTGCTCCTCTTGCCCCTGGCGGTGGAAGCTACGGCGGCGGATCCCCCCCTGGTGGTGGCCAGTCTACCTCTCCTAGTGGCGCCGCTCCCCCTGCACCTGGCAGCGGCGGCTATGGTGGTGGTGACAAGTCCCCCAGCCCGGGCAGCGGCAAGCCTCCCGGCGGTGGTGCTCCTGCTCCTGGAGGTGGCAACTATGGTGGTGGTGACAAGTCCCCCAGCCCGGGCGGCGGCAAGCCTCCCGGAGGCGGCGGTGCTCCTCCGGCCGGCGGTGGTGGCAAGGCACCCGGCGGCGGCGGTTACGGCAGTGGTGCTCCTCCTGCGGGTGGCGGTGGTAAGGCTCCCGGCGGTGGTGGCAAGGCACCAGGTGGCGGCGGTTACGGCGGTGGTGCTCCTCCTGCGGGTGGCGGTGGTAAGGCTCCCGGCGGCGGCGGCGCTTCCCCGGCCGGCGGTGGTGGAAAAGCTCCCGGAGGCGTTGGTGGTGGTGGTGGTGGATACTATTGAAGTCGAACTTTTTCCGGGGGAAGACTTTGAGAAGTACGGCTCCGGCAGTCTTCGATCGAGGTCTAGAAGCAGGCCGGCCATTCGCTCACTCGGCGGGCACGTTTGAGTCACTGCCGCTGGTATTCAGGCTCAACGCGTAGCAAGCTGTACTAGAAGAGGACATTCGTTTGAGAAGGAAACACAGAGACACTGGCTTGGAGAGGGAAACTGGCTTGGAAGAAAGGGACATTCGTTTATAGAAAAAGGCACTCGTTCGAAAAGAGACATTCGTTTGAAAGCAATATCCACAAGTACGAAGTTCGTAATGCAAGTGATGGTTTGGCGATGCTTGGTTAAATTTTACTCACTAGACTGTCGCACCTACAAACAGGTAAGAAACGGAAAATGATGTTGTAGTGAAATGGGTTGACTTGAGCTCGAGAGCTATGTTTGGTTTCGGAAGGCTCTATTACGTTGTGAGTCTGTATACGACTCGAACCTCGATTGAGCGACGTTGGCACTAGATTCAGTTCATCCATCACGTCTTATTTAAATATCAGCTGCTATTAGATTAGGTTGCTTCTTGGATTATTATGAGCAGGTGTCACAATAATGAGCTCCAGAATATATCGCAATAGTCAATTATCGACTGCTTATAGTTATACCTAGTTCCATAAAGCGCTGTGAGAGCTTAGGTGGCTAATCCAGCACTTGAACTTACAACTCGCCCCTTTCAATCAATTAGAGCCAGAGATATCCGTGAAAGCTTTCAGGTAGGATTTACGTTTAAGGTCAGGCTTGCGGTTACAACGCAGACAGTCCCTATGTGCCCTCAGCCTGTTTCTGTTGTAATTGGTTCTACAGACTGAGCCGTAACGGGCACACACTTGATGAAGAACATGCAAAAGTTATAACTACTCAATCGGAAAACAGAGGTATAAAACTTGTGATATCGTTTGTTGAAAGACTTCTAAAATGAAATCGGACTTCTCCGTAACTCATTACCCAACATTAAACGTCAGATCGTTGCCTAATTCCAGCTACCCTTGTCGTGGCTGTGGTCACCACTATCACCATCATATCCATCGTAAGAGTCGTATCCAACAGCAGAGTGCCGCTTCGAGGTCTTGCTGGTCGCATCGAGACCCCTCTGCCAGGAGACGAAGTCGTGGTATCCGTGCTCCCTCGGGTATCCCTTTGGCAGGTACTTGGCCGGGGGCGCGCCAAAGACCATCCCCACCGCAGTCTTCACCACCCGATCGACGGTGCCAAAGGCATACGACACGGCCTCCGTCGCCAGGTCCCGGATCTCGTCGCCCCTGCTCCACCGCTTCTTTTTCTCCCCAGCCGTCATGCCCTGCCACCGAACCATGTCGTCGTTGATCTCGATGTACATGCGCTCCCAAACGCCGATGTGCTCCTCGGGCAGCACTAGCTGGCGGTCACCGAGGCGGCGCCTCCAAGTCCACGTGTTCATCGGCGGGTCCAGGGCCTTCAGATCGCACTCCTTTGGGTGCTCTGTCTTGACAAGTCTGCCCTCGAATGGAGCGTCGCTGGGATACTGCTCGTGCACCGCGGTGACAGTTCCGCCGACGGTCTTGTACTGGTCCACGATCCTCGGGTCGCGGCCGGGTCGGATGTCGTCTTCCTTGGGCGAATTCTTCTCGAACATGAGCTCCCACTCGTGGCCCGCGAGGGCCTTGCACTGCCACTCCCCGTCGTCGTCGAGCCCGAGCCCGTTGTAGAGGTACCGGACCCGCACCGACGGGTGGACGAGCTCCTTGGTGTTCTTGAGCTGCTTCCGGCCGCTGTCGTTGGAGTACAGACCGGGTTTTCGGATTGAGCTCTCGGTCCACTGGTGCGTTAGCGTGCGGTACGGCAGCGTGACGGCGTTCCACGCCCGGTCCGGGAACGTCGTGGTGAAGCTCTCCGGACTCGTGATCTTGCCCAGGCCCCACGGACGGGCCTCCGGCTGGGGTTCGCTCTGGAAGATGCGTCTCATCTCCTTCTTGCTGAATTCGACGCCGACGGACGTCAGTTGATCGGCCATCCCTGTCAAAAGCAATCTGTCAGCTGAGATCCTGGGTCTTACACTTGGTCGACTACTCACAGGCGAGGGCGATCTTGGAGATCTGCTGAGTGTCGGAACCTCCGCCGACGTTGCTGTGGCAGCCAGGGAACCAGACCTGCCGCAGCTGGGTGTTCGTGTTGTTCTTCCCAACGTTCCACAGCGTCGGCGCGAAGGCCGTTCTCCATTCGTCGAGAGCGAGCGCATGGAAAGCGTGGTCGATGTTGGGATGGACATCCAGACTTGCGAATTGGAGCTGCAAAGTTCGTCAGCCTGAAAGAGCAAATAAAGTCGGGGAACGTACCTCTGACACGCTTCGGGTGGATTGCCAGAAACACCAAGGGAGTTTTGGAATACCCAGGCTACCGACTGTGTCCCACACGCCTGTCGACATGAGCGATGGAAACAGGCGACAACGGCTAAGAGTGCTTACCAACTGCCTTGACCCTTCCTTCAACCGCCTCGAAGGTGGTTTGAGCGTCCATCTTGCTCCTTCTGGTCAAGCACATTCCGTACTTTGCTAGTCAGCTCAAGGTCTTTCACATAGTTGTATTCCCGACTTACCTCCGACAGCTGCCCTCGGTACGCATTGGCCATCTTGGTGAACTTGATCCGACCGTTGTCCTTCCTCATCAGCGACATCCTCCTGAAAAGGTCCCTCTTGTCCCGATCGAGCTGCTTCTCCAGTCCCTCCGGGGTCAACCTGCGCTCGTACTCGGCGTACAGTTTGGCGAATTCCCGGCCCGTCTGCTGGTGCAGCTCTTCCGAGTGCCCCGTCTCCCGCTCGATCCGGTTCTCGATCTTCTCCATCTTGTCCATGAACTCCCTCTTGATCTTCTTCTCGAGCTGGTCCACGGTGAAGCCCAGAAGGTGCTTCTTGGGGTCGTAGACGCGTTCGCTGGTCCACTCGTTGAAGCTCTGGTAGTCCCGGTAGATGGCGCCCAGGTAGTCGAGGCCGGCGCGGTTGAGGAAGCCCAGCGAGCATACCATGGAGGATATCGAGCGCGCGGTGAAGGCGCCGCGGGAGAAGCCGACGATGATGATTTCGTCGCCAGGGTTGTAGTTGTCGCAGATGAAGCGGTAGCAATCGACAATATCCTACGGGACACGAGTCAGTTTGTTTCTTGCGCATGGTTGCACTAGAGTGTTTCTGCGTACCTGTCTAACGCCGAGTCCAAAGAGACCTCCTAGAAAGCTGGCAGCTCTCGACTCTTCCGTTCCTGCCCCTCGGTGGTAGTATACAACTTGCGGCATTCCGGTGCAGCACTTGTGGGCTACAGCAGCAGAGAGACGGCTCACGTTGGTGGGCACGCCACCGGTGGTCCTGGAAGCTGGTCAGCGGCAGTTGTGACGGGCTTTTTGCTAGTCGCAACCTACGAATTGTTCCAAGTGCCATCGCAGCAGATGACGAGTCGCTTCCTGTCGGTTGAGTGCTCCTCGTCGTGCCGCGTAAGATGGGCACACTCGACAAAGTTGCTTTCGTTCATCAGAGAGTCTTCCATGGTGTGTTGACGTTATTGTGTTCTGGAAGGGTCGTTACATAGGCCAATTCGAGCAAGAGCGCTCGGGTCGGGGGGCCGAGGGCCAAAGGGGGTGCCCAGGGGGTTTATGTTCATTCCGAAAGACGTTTTCGGACAGCTGGAAAGCTTCCCCCACGCGAGCTAACTGTGACTTTCACGTGAAATAGGCACACCAGAGAGGTAAACAAACTTCAGAGTAGCATTCCGCTCTCGGGAGCTATTCTCAGACACTGCAGCACAACAAAGCTGGCTGAAGTAGCGTACCAAGACATTGAAGAATGTGCCAGGCCGCGAACGGGCAAAGGCGGTGAGCTGGAATGAAAATCGTCATTTGGAGCTGAGAAGGAACGGTGTTTTCCAACGTGCGGTCTTCACGTGTTCAAACCGAAGATAACGGTTGAAGCAATCGACCCGATCCGGGCAGATAGTCTGGTGATTAGGCGCTATCATTGAATCCTTCCTCTTCTTTGTACAACGGAGGATCGAAATAATAACAGCTCCCTCGGCGACGGATGTTTCCGACCCTCGATGCTGTGTTGACACGCACGGACATTGGAATTCGATATCATTTCCCATGAAGCCAGTGCAATTAGACTGGGGCCTCTCAGGGGCGCCTAGAAATAGCAGTTCATGCCCCAGGTTCCGCAGATGCTTGGTGTTCGGTCGAGAACGCGCCACCACGCTACGCTGCAAGCCATAAGTCAGCACACCCCATCCCTGCGCACCACCCCCACCTGCGCACCCATTTTCATGGCAAAACGATGACGGCGAAAA